>JABSTR010001629.1:0-31486 GCA_013339765.2 Haemaphysalis longicornis
TATAATACCCTGCATTTCCGAAAAAATCCGGGTGTGATAGAAAAAATACCTTTAATCGTAATAATGGAGTAATGAAGTTATGTGGCGAACACAACTTTGAAAAAAATATATAAAAAATAGAAGCACAAAATTTTCATAAAAATGATTTTACAAATCACAAGTATGCCTCCTATACATCTACCCCCACAATCACGGAATATGGAAAAAAATTCCGCAGTAAAACATTCCGACTAGGAATGAAAAATGACAAAAAAGAAAAAAAAAGTGTAGCGCCCTGCTTTTGCATAACAATCAAGATTTGACGAAAACCACTAAGCGATTGAACAGCGTAAGTGGATATTATTGGCCGAGCCGAATAAAGAGAATCAAAACCTACAAAAATTGAAAGAAATGCACCTGAATCATTTCACAAAATGAAAAATGTGCATATATTTCATCTTCGTCTAAAATGCAAGAAAAAAAATTCTTCGCAGGAACCTTCGAAATAAATGTTTTGTAACAAGAAAAATTCCTGTGATGCCGTGAATTTCAAAAAAAGAAAGTTTGAGAACACAAAAATAAAAAAATAGAAAAATAAACTTTTCACATAAGGATCTTACAAATTCTGAAATGTGCATCTTATATATGTCCACCCAACGCCCATAATAATAAAAATCGGCAAAAGAAGTTACAAAGACGAAATAAAAAAGTGGCGAAAGTTGCGAAAAATCTTGGAATGCCCTGCATTTCTACAAATGTACAGATTAGGCAGAAAACACCATATATCGTTACAATGTCTTGATTGAAGATAACTTCTCGGAGTGAATGTTAGGAAAGCACGAAATAAGCAAAATCGGGGAAACAAAATTTCCACAAGAATGATCTCACCAAATGAAAAATAACATCTTTGACCTCTTCATAAAAAATAGAAGAAAAACAAAACGTGCGCAAAGGAATGTTGTAAATACGCAAAAAAACGTAGATAGGCACACTCTGCAGTACCCTTAATTCTTAAGACAAAATTCAAAAAACAGGAGTAAAGGCACATCGTCGCTATAATGATATATATTTGCGTCATTGGCGCAAATAAAGGAAACATAATTAAAAATATATTACAATCTATTGTATTTTCCTAATGATGCCCATCATTGACTGTAAAGAACTCTCACTCTATAGAAGCGGCACAAAAATGCTGCCCATTACGTAAGAATCCTTCGAATTTGTGCTAGCTTTTTCAAGTTAAAGCATTATTTTTCCCTTTTGCGGATAACTGTGGTCTTTGTAAAAAATAGTGCCGCTGTAAAGAGTGAAAAAAAAAACTTTCCAGCTTATATGTGGTTTGAATCTGGTGGTCTAGGGCAAGAGCTCAGTGCCTCACCAGTCGTGCTGCTTTTTTTCTATCAACGTAATAAACACGATAGTCTTTCTTGAGCTACCTAAAAGTGAATATCCTCGCCTGGATATTCAGCCTTCTTAGTTCAGCCTTCCAACAACAAGTTCAGGCAATAGGTCACAAAGAAGTTACTGTTACGTACAACCATTCAAAATTACTCGAACTGCTGGCCAAAACCCTAATTGCTCCCACCATTAGGCGCAAAGAAACCCTAAGGCGCATTTGAGGCAAAATGTTCGTACCTAACGTAAAGTGCCCTTATTCCTTTGAGTAACAATAAAGCCTGGGTTGGATTTTACACTAGCAAGCGCGAACGACACGGCAAAAATGGCTCAGAACGGGTCCAGCTCGTGCGAGAGTAAAGCAAGCAAAAAATGAGCACGGCTTTCGCTTTACTATTCCAGGCCGAACAAGAAACAAAACACAAAAAAATAAATTGATGCAGTCAGAGCACATTGCTCTGAAGCATTGCGGAGCGAGAAAATTAAATTGGGAAAACAAACCTTCCTTTAACTGATCACGCGAGAAGCCAGTGGGAGGGGAATAGAGTGAGTAGTAGGAGCGGAAACTGGGGAACGGGCCATGGCAGATGGTACACACTAGCGTCTTTCCATGACATCGGCAGTGATGCAGGCCGATATACGCTATTTTTAATTCAAATATATAATATAGTACCTGCAACAACTATTTCAAAATCGGCGTGTTTACAACATAAAGAAAAACGGGTAATTCGGAATTCCATAAAGGAAGAATAGAGATAATTGCCTTCAGTGAGGGAGCAGTGATACACACTCAAGTAGAACAGAATATCAATAAGGTCCTAAATAATTATTAATAGTATTCTTTCAGGTTAATTATTACTGTACGACTGAAAAATGACTAGTACGATACCACCATCTAAGGGTTTCTGTCTAAGATACGTGCTTTCCGTAAACACTGTAGGGCCATCAGAAAAAGCAGGTCACAATGCGTGTCCTTTCACAGAGACACGCATTGGCAGCAATGGGCTTAATTTTGCATAGGTCATGCCACGTGACACGGAAACACAATGGCACGTAAACAGGTACCCCGTATCCCCACAATACACGATCTCTGGGGAGGCTTGGGCATCTGTTACCAGTCTGCTGATTGGATTCTCGCACAAGAAATTACAAACGAAAGTTAAAAAGCAAACACAGGCAATGTGGCAGTAAAGGATCCCGTCGATATAACATCGCAAAATCCCGAACAAGCGGGAGCGAAAAGGGAATCACGAAGTTCCCCAGAAATGTTTTTAAAATTCTGCAGGAGTTGCAATTTTGGAATGACCCCGGCCAATACCTTGCCACGCGAGTCATACTGCTGTGAAAATTAGTTCCGACAGTAACACCAACGGTGCAGCACCGTTACTGCTGGCTTGGCCGGCATAACTAACTAAGCCTATGTTCTTCTAACCTACCATATCAAACCTTTTTTTGTGTTTTGGTCCTCTCGCTTTATCCAACGGACAATGGACTTATATCCCTGCAGGCAAGCTTTCAAACAAACGCACCTAAATATTTCCCACCGTAGAAGGCCACACCCAAGTGCTAAAGATGGTGCTAGAGCATGGGCGACTTCGGCCACGCTGAAGGTGTCGGAGGAAACAAGTCACGCATGGGACTGGGGAGCAAACAAATATACGAGAGACTATTTTTATTGACGCAGAACAAAAGTGGAAGCGCTTCGCGCATACACATCCTCCTTGCAAAAAAAAAACATTTCAGAAGCATAGCAGCAAACTTCGGGTCTAGTACTACAGGAAAAAGGAAGTTGAATTGCGGTCCCTGCCCTACCAATACTACATATGCTTACAAGTATTTATGGTAAGGCGAAATAATTCCTATGCTAGAACGAAAACTTTTATTAAACTTACTGTAGCAGTTACTGGGAATGTGGGAAACCAAGTACTTGATAGCAAAAAAAAAAATCAGCTACGTCTCACGAATTCAGTAACAAACCTCATGTCAAAGAGACCGGCACTTCTTTGCCCTAAACAAACCGCACACATCTGTGGAGGCTAGTGACACCCATCGGAATTTGTACCTGGGTGTAATTGCTGCAGCATTGTTGAATTCCCCAGCATGCGACTGCGTTTTGCAAAATGCAGTATTTTTAGAGGCACTTCAACCTTTAGCAGCTGTGGTGCACAACATTTACACTTCAAAATAGCTTCTGGGCTTCCACCTGAAAAGGTGTGATGGCGACCGAAGAAGCCGCAAGTCGCTGTCATTTGACGCACCATCTGGTTCTCTCCTAAAAGTCCAGTCTTTTTCTCGCTGCCGAATTGAGACGTCGGGGATCATGTAGCTGCATTTCGGTTTGGCACCACATAGCCCACGTGTAATCACTGTGCATTAAAGACGCGGCGATGAGGCCCTCTCTTTATGTATTGCAAAGAAGGGAAGCTGTTTGCTGTCGTGTGGCTGACTCTACAGCTGTAAATTTGTGCTTGTATGACAGCAGACCATTCCCTCATGTGGCCCACTCCAGCCAAGTTAGAGTTAGTTAAACCACATGGTCAATACCTGAGCCCTTAGCGTTTTTTCGTTTTTCTGGGAGAAAGCAATTTGTTTCAAGAACGTCTGCAAAGTAATCTAGCCCTTACCCTTTGAAGTTTCCACGCACTTTTATAAGGTTCATGATCGAGAGATTCACGACTTCAGTTCTCAATGATCAGTACACTGCTCGTTTTTTGAAGCCTTGGTGCATCGCTAATATTTTCTGTGTTAAATTAGGAGAATACAATCGCTTCAAATTGTTCGCCTTTTTATTTGCATCTCGTGAGTTGTATCATTGCGGTTCATTTTAAGTGCATGTAGTGTCCACTGGTACTTCAGTGAGATGGTGTACGGCAATGCGCATCAGCCCTCAAAACACACACCACACACATTTGCTTATTTGCAGATGCCACATTTCCCAGCAACACATAAGCCGTTGCCCCAGGCAACATCCCCATCGCAATTAAGCACCTTCAATCCAACACTGCACTCTCAATGTTGCCATAAATATAGAACGTCTGTCTTCAACCCATTCTCCGCGGTGTCTTCTGCTTCAATGACCAACTTTTGTAAGTGGCCTGATGTGCGAGCTTGAGGCCATAATCTCGATCTTTTCGAGCGCCTTAACATTCAGTGTACTTCCATCAAAAATAAACGTTCACGTCACCTACAGTCAAATCTTGCCACATGAAACACACAGTAACGAATTTCTCCCATGTACGAATATTTCCAAACTCCCAGCCAGATTGCCTGTATTTTCAATGTAAAAACTTTTCACAACTGAGAATTTCATTATAGCAGAAGTTTTAGAATACCACACACAATTTATTTTCTTCTTTACAGTCGAGTAACATCAGTATTACAAATTCGCGTAAAATAAGAGCACAGCTCGCGTTAAACAGATGCCGCAGCTTCTGTGTGTGTTCGCCCAAGTAGAGTAGCTGTCATCACCACAATATTGATTTCCAATTCCTATCGCCACCACAAAGCTGTAGTTTAATGTACAGTAGTCCAGCCAGCATAGCCTCCTGTGCCCCTTTTTTCTCTCGTTGCATCGGGTGTCAGTCTGTGGCCGTTCGTCGGTTCGGCTATTTCTTACGCTGTTCATGTGTGCGGGCAAGTATTTTTTTGTGGGTGATGTGGCTGCAATGTTTGTGTGAAATCCAACGATGTGTGCAGCTAACAACGCAGGCAAGAAGAGACAGCAGTCATCGTCCCGACAGGACCGACGATGTCTGTGGGCCCTGTACAGAAAAGATTGATGTTTTACATCAAATGAACCAAGTCCACACTTACAGCGCTTGTTGCAATGATGTACCCGATGATGTATTGCGAAGCGTATTATACGTCGTGCGTGCTGTACTCACCAGAAAAAAAACGTATTTTTTTCAGAATAAAACTGCTTTGAAATACGTGCGGCGTTTTTATTTCAAACTTTGCTTTCCTGCACGCGCGTATACTCCCAAGATACGTCATTTTCATTCCTAGGTCTGCGTACTGGCGTGTTGCGGCAAGTTTTTCACTACAACGACATTTTAAAATAATGAATCATTGTGAGCCGTCCGGCATTCTTCGTAATATCAAGACTTAAATTCATATGATTTGGGGGACTTTTTCTTCAGGCATATATGCCTACGTCGTCCATGCTGTAGCCAACCACTTCGGTCAAATGCAAGTACTCCACTAACAGCAGTAGTATTTGTTGGTTAAGGCTGAAAATGGGAAACACGTGAAATCAGGTATCGCGCACCCCTTACATTTTGCGGCTCTTCACTTTGTTACATCACAACTCGGGAATGCTGAAATGAGTTTTTTAGAGCTTGTCAAAGCGTGCTTTGGAAACAGAGACTGATGTAGGGACAAGTAAGTGCAAAATATATGCGGGAACCTTTGATCATCGAGTTCTTTTTAAAATACGCAGCAACCGATATCCTAAATACAAACTATGATAACTCATCCTTAGGTGTAGGCTTTGTTTCTGTTTATATGTTGTTGAAGGGTTTCCCTTGCATTCTGCGCCGTCAAAATATGTATGCATGCCGGTGCACTCGAGAGCCTAACACACATACTGTCCACGAGGGCAAATATCTGAAACAGCTGGGAACACAGAAAGGTATTATTAGCGCAATCAACTTGAAATGACAGTGCTCTCAACCTCTTTTATTCACGGCGCGTGTATTTTAAGCACCTGTTCTTGCGCAGTAGCCACTCGTGGGCATTCTTGGAAATGCTGCACCGGCGTTGCTACACCCCACAAATAAAAAACTGGGTTCTGTAGCTCACTTCGGCCGTATTACACCACGCCAAGATGGCGTAAAATGGCATTTTCGGATTGTTGGCGACGAATGTAAAAGCCGATGAGAACAACCTTTAAAGGGTCCATGAAGACAAAATACAGCTTTGGTTAATTTGACAGAGGTGGCTTCAGTACCTCACGCAGCTCTATTCCGACCACGAAAGGCGTTTTTTAACAGATAAAAATGCAAGAAATAATTACGAACTTTCAAATTTCGTGCCACAGCGACGTGTTATCGGCACGAGTGACGTCATATGGGCCATCACTAAAAACAATTTTCAGTGTCTTAACTGCAGGTTAGCATTCAAGTGATTCGATCAAACGGAACTAGTGGCCCACTAATATCGTCCAGCCATGTATCCTGGCGATTGATCAGTTCGGCCGCCGTCAATCGCCCAAACAAGTTTCTGTGATGTCATAGAAAAGGTGCCGGAAACTGGCTAGCTAGTCGCCACTCTTCCACGCGTTTTCTTTAATATCTCTGTTATTTTTCCGAAGTTTGCGATGAAATCAGTATTAGTGTTATCACGACAGAGCAGTCTTCCTAATGAACCAAACTTGTATTTTGTCTTCATGGCCCCTTGAAGGAAGATAGTGACGATGTAGTAAAGTCGGTCCCGGCTGGCTTTGGGAGCATTGCAACGTGAACTGAAACTCCAGGAAACAATGCATGGGGGGAACGGTGGAAAGAAATCCAACCTTTATTTCTACGTTCTCAGCAACCAATGTTGGGCGTTCCTGTGCCCGCCCTAGGCGACACAATTTACGCCGGCTGGTGGACCTTTCTTCATTATATTGAATACATACATACATACACATACAGGACATACATACATACATACATACATACATACATACATACATACATACATACATACATACATACATACATACATACATACATACATACATACATACATACATACATACATACATACATACATACATACATACATACATACATACATACATGCATACATACATACATATATACAGACATGCATACAAACATGCATTGATTACCCTCCACGGTGGCGCAGTGGCTAAGGCGTTGCGCTGCTGAGTCCGAAGTCGCGGGTTCGATTCCCGACCGCGGCGTCCGCTTTTATGATGTAGGCGAAAGGCAAAAACGCCCGTGTGTACGAGATTTCGGCACACGTTAAATATCCCCAGGCGGTAAAATTTAATCCGGAGCCCTCCACTACGCGCGCCTCATCGCCTGCGTTGCGTCGGCTCGTAAACCCGATGATCAGTAAATCAATCAATCAATCAATCAATCACATGCATAAATGGATTGTGACTGATTGTGGGGTTTTACGCGCCGACACTTCACAGGCGATGAGGCGCCCTGTAGTGAAGCACTCTGGATTAATTTTCACCACCTGGGGATCTTTAACGTGCGCCGATACATACATACATACATACATACACACACATACATACATACATACATACATACATACATACATACATACATACATACATACATACATACATACACACATACATACATACATACATACATACACATAGATACATACATTGTGGGGAGCGCAATCGCGCCATGCCCCCTTCTCGCAGCAATGCGCGCAGCAATGCCCCCTTCTCGCAGCAATGCGAACCTTCTCGCAGCAATGCGCTTCCCTGCCCTTTGCCAACCGCCCGGTAAAAAACCGTTACGTGTATCGGTTCCCGTTTCCTCCGCGACTCCTCGGAGGGCGCGCTCAAAGCTCCGGGAGGAGGTTGGGGAAAAACCCGTCCTCGGCAAGAGCCGAGGTCGGTGGTTGGAAGCGGGGGACTGGCCTCTTTAGACCCGACAAACTCCTGGGGAAAGGACCCCTTTGCCTGAAACCGGAATCTCCACCCGCACCTGCGACATTTACTTGGTAAGCCAAACTTGTTGTCTTCGCTTGCGAGAACACTGTATTAGGACAGGACTATCCTTCCTGATGTGGCTGCTGATCTGTTTGCACGCGCAACGATATTAGCTACAATAAACCTGTTTATTCTTTGTCGCGAGTCTGGGGTGTCCTTTGTCGCCCAAAACCTGAGCCACGCGCGAATTAGCGCACAGCGGGTTTGGGAGTCGCGTGAGAGCCGCCAAGTTTTACGGCGGCACGACTGCGTAAACGCTAGCAGGTCGAGTTCGCTTCACAAGCTCGCCTTACGTAGGCAACCCGACAACATTCATTCATACGTACATACATACATACATACATACATACATACATACATACATACATACATACATACATACATACATACATACATACATACATACATACATACATACATACATACAAGGCGTGGTTCGCAAATAAACTAATGCTGAGAGAGCTACGAACTGCGTTATCTTTCAGCTAAACACAAAGTTATTGATCCCGTAACACCGCTATATATAAACACCAGTCTACTTACAGGTTACAAAGCCTACAAGATGAGTAGGGCTTTGTGGAAATACGAGTAGCGCGAGACAGAGCGTTGCACTTTCTAAAACATTTGGATGTCAGCTTGCTCATTTGTTTTGAAGAAGGTCCGCGTGACTTATAGAGAAAAATGACTGCGTAGCTCTGTTCGCATATCTGACGATGTGCGTCTTTCGGAAGAAAGGGTTGAGTGAACTTGTTTTGCCGATCCACGCTTGACTGTTCCGGCTGTGTAATCCAGATGCCAGGGCACAGCATTAGATGTAGCTGCATGAAACACAACACAGGCTCTGATATTATATGGCAAGGCAAATTCAAACCAAACCTGTGAGACTGAACTTGCTGCTAAGTTAATACAATTTATTAAACTACATATTTTGATCAAGGCGACACCATGTGACAATTGGTGGGATATAGAAGCATATACATGCTTCGTAGTCCTGCAAAGGAAGCCCGCGTATTGCCACTTAATCTATGCCCTGTAGTCCTCACACAAGCCAAGACAATAGACCGGCTGCATACATTGCTAACGTGATATGTCTTCACTGCTTCATGCTTGTACACTATAATAGTATGATGCACACGTGGGCTTGTTGGTAGGGTAGATTCATGAAAACTAGCACCAAATCCCTGGGGGCAGTGCCAATTCTCAAAAGAACTAAAGACAAGAAAGGGCTTCTTCCGTGAATTTCCTATGCTGTGTTTTTCTGGCCATGTTTTCAGGACATCTCAGTATCCAATCTTCTTTACTCACGCTTTCCTAATAATCTGATGTCAGATACTCTACTTTACTAGCACTGACATAAGCTTCATTGTTGCAGAAACTGTACACCGTATGTACTCTACTAAGAGACCAAAATTATCATGATAGCAACTACAAAGACTATACACAACAGATGCGCTGATCTGTTGGTGGGACCAGCCTATTATGCGCGCTCTTATTAGGCCCTAGCGAGCTGACATTGGCCTACCGCTGTTGTGCCTTGTCGTCAATGCATGACTTCGGCGAACTATTATCTAAGCAGGCCACTTTCTCTAGTTTCTGAGTGCACTGCATGAACACCGGCGATGCTCAACCATGGAAATGCAATACCTGGCCCATTATTCCAGCCAAAATGCAGGTAACTGATAAAGCGCTGGAGGAGCTGCGGCAAGGAGGCATTAGTCGCCTCTGGACTAGCCTCTGGGGTTTCCTCGCAGCGCGAATTCAAAATAGAGGAGGTACCTTGTGACTACAAGCCGCGGAATGCGGCAACTAAAAACATGCCTACCTATTCCCGAGCGTACAAGAGAGAGTATGAAATCTCTGTACACAAAGAAAATATTTATTTTGGATGCCAGCAAGGAGTACCTGGAGGTCTGAATGCTTCCAGGCAATGAATACAAGATTCCGTTTACTTGCTATGGGGGCTCAACGGAGTCGTAGTAATGTCCTTTGGTTTGTGCGGTAGGCACAGTAGTTTCCAACACCTGATCGATCGGGAGGAGCTCAGCGATGCCAAATGACAGCACACCATCGTCTACATGGACGACCTCCATCTCTACTCCTGTACCTTGGAGGAGAACCTTTGCAACCTGAGAAACGTCCGAGGAAAATTTAGGCGGCTGGCATAACTATCGATCCTACAAAAGCACAATGTGCAGCACTCATGTTAGCCCCATCAGCTGTTGGATACAATGCGTACAATTGTACCCAGATCTTGATAAACTTCGAGCAGTACTGGAGTTTTGCAGGCTGATGGATCTTGCGGCTGTCGCCTGGCCCGCGCCGGCGTATCCTATAGCTCCCTACCCTTGCGCGCCGAGGAGGTGACGCCATTTAACGGGGCGGAAGTCAGGCGCACCGTCGTTGCCGCCACACGAAGTCGTCGCCGTTGAAGTCAAGAGTCGGGATCGCGGGTTTCCACAATTTATACAGCCTTCAGTGTATTTTCAACATTTAGGTGGAAATACATTGCTTGGGCAAGACGAAAGCTCCTATTCATTCCAATTCGAATAGCTGGCGCCCATTCTTTACTGGCATAAAAGCAGATCCCACTTACGACACTCGGCATCTGTGTAACTGCAGTACCGCAAGGAGGATTTCTCATGAAATGATACGCTCGTTTTTCGGATCGATTTTCACAGAATGTAGAACAGCTTTTATCGAGCTATCGTCTTGCTGTACTCAAATTAACATCGCTAGGCCAAGCTCTACTAGCTCATGCTAGCTGTCGGATAGCGGGCACAAGGTTGATGCCACCTGCCGGCAGAGGCGCGTCGGTTTTTCATCCGATAGGATGACGCAAACCGCTTCAGCAGCTGGCGGCTCGACTAAGCAAGCACGAGACATCCATCCGCGGCGCGGTCGGCTCGTGGCACCGGGTACCTTGCTTTTCCGATTTTTGTGTCTCACTCACTGGTTCACTGTGAGATTTCTGCGAGAACTTCCGTGATTGCATGGGTGCTGCTTACCCTTGTTCGCAGCCGGCTGAATGTCACATGAGCCCCACAGTTTTCAAACCACGTGAGCGGAAAATCAATTCCATACGAATTTTCGTAACCAATATTGGAATGAGCATAATGTCGTCATCTGCAGACACTTTTCTGGGACATGTGGGTGCTCTTTCTGGCCAATTTGTGACTGCATTTCTTAGGCGAGTGTTTTAGGCCTCGCCCGAAGCGGTAGGCCAAGCTGCTGTAGGGGAAATGAAAGATACGCCCGCAGATGATGCAGGCCGTTCCGCGGCTGCCCTTTGCCCTAATTGAAGCGATGGAGAAGCCAGTATGATGTACCATGATGCAAGCGATGGAGACTCGTAATGCGGCTACATGGAGCTCGTAATGCGGCTACAAGACGGCCTCGAGATCAAGGAAGTACAACCACCTATGCTTTCAATGACCCTGTTCAGTGCTAACAACACCACGTAGTGTCACGCCAACATCCAGCTACACGTGACGTAAAGCAGAAAACCGGTACTATAAGTACGACATCCATTTACCTAGTCAAAGGTCTAACAGAGGCACCAAAATTAACATCGGGAACTCCAGATCGCGACTTAAGATCATGACCTGTCGCAACTTAAGATCGCAACCTGCGCCTTCTGCGTCTGTTGCGGAAGGTTCTCCGCGCTGCCGTTACGAGGCTGCTAAAAGTAGCGGGTGGGCATCGTCAACCACTCCTTGTGCATTGGGCTTCCAAATAACAATCAACGAGCTCGAACTGTAGGACACACAAGTTATGCAGGACGAGAAAATAGGTGAGCTCATCGAAGGACATACGCTTGAACGTGATTATTACGACGCCATGCAATACCAGAAAAGGATATATGGGGCTCTCAGTCGTCGTCTATAGAGCTCGAATGATATACGGGCACCTGGCATGTAGTTTACTTGCAGCGGCCCTTCACCCCCTCGAAAGGAATCGTACCACGTCAGCTGCCGCAGGATGATCTCGCGAGTGCTCCGTCCGAAGTCGATCGCGATATCTCCCAACCACTTGGTCTTTCCCTACATCGGTAACCTCACAACCACTTGGTCTTTCCCGGCATCGGTAACCTGACCTCGAAAAGAAACCCTCCGTAGACGTCGCTGGTTTCAGCCCTACGTGATAACGAGAAGACCACCGGAGCAGCTTTCCCTCAAGTGTATTTTAAGTGTCCATCAAACAACAAGCCACTCTTGCTGCTTAGGCTTCACCTTTCCGTAATGACGAAGTATCATCGAGCGTACCACAAACGACAAGCGTGATGAACACGAGATTGCGGCTGTCGCCGTTAAGTAAGATTCACCGGTAGCAACCCAAGCACACGAGGTAAAATGTGAAGTAACAGATGTCAAGAAAAATGTAGAGCCTCCACCGTTTCAGTTTGAGTATATCTTCGTTGAGGACTTTTTGAATCCCGAATCCTTGTCAGAACGCCTTGGCGCCCAAATATCACGAAACGTCAGAGCAGCATGGGAGGACGCACCTTTGCAGAAGACTGAGCAGCTACATCTCCCTGAAGGTATAAAGTGGAACCACACCGGGTGCATTTGGGCTGCGTCTGAAGAAACAGATAAGCCGTATTGGGACCTGAAACTTAACACGGCGAAAAACTCATTGAAATCTGAAACTTCAGAAAAGCAAACACAAGGAGGGTGCAAGGCTGGTCTGAGGACACTACTTGACTCGCTGTACAAGGATTCCCGCTATGCCAAGACATTGAATGTTGCGGTATGTCATGTTCACGACACTCGCTACCCGACTGGAGGACTGGCAACATTTACGAAAGCTGAACACACAGTGTCTTTGTCCGCTTTGTCTTGGTGACGTCAGGCTGCTCTGAAAGATTCACAATGGTGAATTATCGTTGCAAGCAAAAGAGCGGACCACATTTCCCGGTCGCTTCTCAAGAATTGCCTTGACTGATTGTTCAACTCAATAAATATTTTCTCGTGGGAATAAGGGATTTGGCAAGCATATTAAAAAAGGCGAATTAAGTGGCCCGTGTGGGAACAGAGTCATAGTCATACCCACGCGCTACTGAGCCGCGATGTGAGAAGCGGTCCACTAGCCATTAATTTCAGCGTGCAGTACACCTCCTGTAACTAAAGGCCGCGGACACGAACGTTGCGGGCGCGGAAAGATATTAAATCTGCCATCGGTATGCCCCCTTCAATCGTCACTATCACCATCGGGTAGGCTTACGTGCCCTAAAAATTGTTAGCCCCTTTTTTGGCAGACACGGCCCGGTCCCGCTTCCATCGTTCTTTTGTTACAGCGCCCATCAAGTAAAGGGATACAAATCGAAGACCAAAAAAGCACCGCTGTACTCAAAATTATCCAATACAACCGCCTCACTCTACTTATTGAGCCCCAAAGGACAAATAGACTTCCTCCAACCCATTCCGTGATACCAGCGCAGAACTCTCGTTACTAGCCGGGTCTTGAGACGTATCGTGGATGAACACCTAGGTTAACCTCAGCTCCAACTATGATGTTATACACCTCCTTGTTAATGGTAATAACTGCAAGTCCCGCGTTGGATCGGTCACATCCAACACGATCAATGGAACCAATAGCGTAAGACAAGGATTTCCAGAGAACGAAACCCAGGACTTGCCTACAAAAACTTAATCTGGAAAATCATCCGAGGCGTAATGACGCAAACAGAATATATCACCACCACGTATAAGACCTGCTACGTGTGCTCAAAACTCTAACAGTACAGGGAGGCCCGCCACAGTCCCATCCGTACGGGGAAGAGACAACGTCACGACGCAAGCTTTACATGACAAATAGCAGAAATAAAACATAAAACCACCCGAGTATGCGGCGACACTATGCAAAAAAAAATTGGCTGAACCTATGAAACGGGCTTTAACTCTTTGATGCCTAAAGCTTTACTTTTTTCCTTAAAATCGTGAAAAGAATTTTCTGAATCAATAAGAACTTACGACATCGCTACTACCCTGTCAGAAAAAAATTGAGTTCATTAGGACGAACGCAATGACGTAATAGACCCTGGGAAACTATGGGCAATAAAGCTACCTTGATTAGCATGATTTACGGTTCAAGTGTAGACAATAAACAAAAGTTGTATTGCTATCATTTGTTTTAACAACACAATTGCCCAATTTCTTTTACCTGTCACGAGCCGTAATCGATGCGAGTTGACACGGACAAACAAGACTTTTTTAGCGCACGGAAACCCGTGCTTCCCCCTCTTTTTTTAAATCTTGAAAGTTCGGAAGCCTTTGTCTGTCAACAGATTGTGTTGAATGGCGAAAAAAAGCACAAAGTGTGAAAGAAAAAATATTGTTTTGATTATTGCTCCTGACCAACATGGGTATCAAAGGGTTAAGCCACGCTCTCCAGAAGAAGGATCTCACGCTCCTGCTGGATCTAATCGGCCCACTAAAATGCAAACGGCAATGTAACCGCAGCCTGATCAGGATGCCTAAAGCATACCATGGCAACACGAATTAAGTGTTGCAATACTTAGAAAACAAACACCTAGAAGCAGATCATATTTTTGACTCACTATCCTACCCAAGACAGCCCAACCCCACACTTGACAATCTAACCCAAACCCTCGCCGTAGGTAGAGGAACCAGTGCGGTCAGCCCAGAGCAGGTCTCCTATACGTTCCTTGTGAATCTGGACCAACAAGCGCATGTACGTATCGCAGGGCACATCGACAACTTCTGGTCTACGGGGAAAATACAAAAGCAGTGCAACACGGCTGCAATCCGCTTCATTGCAACGGCTGAAAAATCCTGCTGCATAAAACTTTGCGGACTGTTTCCCTCACGTCGTGCAGAGGCAAGGTTATTGAAAGTACAATACTCAGACGCCTCCAACAATACCTTGATAAGACTCAACAAATGCTGCACACCCTGTTCGGATTTACTTGTTGGGAGCGAACATACTGTCGCAAATCTCCTTGTGCCAATTGTGTAGCTCATCGATCGTTTGGCGGGAATTTTCAAACTTGAGTTACCAAAACGTATTTTGTGTAAACAACGAGGTCGATATCATACGCTCCCTGCGCTCATCAAATCACGTTCGTAAACCGCCGGAAGCTGCTAGCTGGGTGCCGTTAGTCATCGCCTCTAGTTCCGTATGGTGACTATGTCGTTTTGCCAATTGTCCATATGCTGCTTACGCGCAATGTGACGCTTCCACACACAATTGTAACCGCTACTGCCACGCATTCGAGTCCCCTTTCTAAACTTAACATTTACCAAGCAAGTCATAACTAACGGTATGTCCCTGGCCGCGCTGCATCCTCTCGTGAAATACGAAAAACTTCCGACAACTATTGACCCAGACGGAGGAATTCACGATGTAGTCGAGCCTGTAGTACCACTAGCACTAGACGTCTTACCGAAGATAGCATCTGATTTGCCACCTACCAAGGTCAGAGCGCTCCAGGATCTGTTATACTCCTTTAAAGACACTGGCGACCCAGGAAAACGTTTTTTGGGTCAGGAATCTCTTGTTACAGATCGCATCGGCACCGGCGACACTCATTCGGTACATAGACGGACCTATCGTGTGTCCCACACTGAAAATCCCGTCATCCAACAAAAAGGACAAAATGCTAAAAAAAAAAACATTACCGAACCTTCTTACACTTATTGGGCATCACCTGCGGTTTTGGTTGAAAAGAATAACGGGACCTAGCGATTCTCCGTCGATTATCATCAACTGAATGACGTGGAAAGAACAACGCATGTCCTCTACCGCGCCTTGATCACGCACTTTGTTGCTTGTACGGCGCCGAGTACATTTTATCAATGAATCTACGGTCCGCGAACTGGCATACCACTGAGGATGAGCTTGACAGAGAGAAAAAAACATGTGTCACCTCAAATGGTCTGTGCCAATTCAGGGTAATACATTTGGCCTGTGGAATGCGCAGACCCCTTCGACCACATCAACACCTAAGTATTTGTAACTGGACACTACGTCTAAAAAAACAATTACCGACATGATACCGAAAATTCGGTGGATGTTTTGCACTGGTGATATTTATTGAAACAGTTTTTCGGGGGAACTCGAGATTTACCTACTGCAGATTTGGGATATACGTCAATGTAAATGCCTTGTTCCCGATATGAGTGATCGGCATTTATCTACGAAAGGAATGAATCGTTTTGTAAAATTGGTTTAAATTTCAAAAGAACTTTGGGGTGCGAAACACGATAAAATGCCTTTTCGAAATCCAGGTAAATGACGTCAACTTGCCGTTGCCTGTCTATGGCTGATTCGAGTTCATGAACGGTTTCCAGCACCTGATTTACCGCGGAAGAGTTCTTGCGGAAACCGTGCTGTCGATCGTCAAGCGTAATAATGTGTTAGAGGTGCACAGAGATGTGCTTGAAAACAATACGCTCTGATAATGTGGCGACACTACACAGCAATGATACAGGCCGGTAGGAAGTGGGCAGCGATTCATTTTGTGTGTCAGAAATACGGCTAATTTTTGCATATTTACAGCCGTACGGCTGTTCCGTGCATAAAAATATTTCCTCAAAATTAAACAGGTATTTCTCACCCCACTCGTCATACCTGACCAGAATTGCATTAGGAATTGCATCAGTTCCAGGCGCCCTCTTTGTGTCCAAGAGAGGAGGTGAAAAGACGCCTTCTTCATAAATATACACATCATCGATCGGTGGAGCAACAAAATGGGGACGAAATATCGGGTCAACATTATTGTAAATGGGAACACTGTGCAGAAGTAATCATTCAAGGTTGCGGAAATGTGCTGCCTTTCTCTGATTAGAACATTTCTCCCGCGAACATGTATCACAGGCCCTTGTTTTGTTGACAAACGCCGCCAAAAGTCAGCAGGGAAGGAAGTTAGAAATTCTGGTAATGTGGCCCGTTGATAGGGTTCTATGGTTTGTGAATACTCTCGTTTAAAAGCATGCGGAGGCTAAAAACTTTGTTGCTATCGGACGCCGTTGATGATAGTTTCAATTGTTTTCTTGCCTTCTTCAGTGTGCGTGAAGTTCGCAGGATTTCCTTATTTACCCATGTATTTTAGTTTCGAAGTACTTTCTTTTTGAACGCAATAAACGCATTCATACACGTAAAGACTTCACTTTTAAAGAAGTGCCACGCATGGTCAACTGAGCGTGCGTCGGATTGGCAGAGACAAACAAAAGACAAAAAAGATCTATCAAGAGCATCTAGCACATCAACGTCACTAGCACGCGCGAAAATAGGAATGACAGTTTGTTTTTTGCCCAGCAGGTAGTGCGATGTTGGTTTGAAAGGTTAAACATACTATTTGATGGAAAACGCCTTAAAAACTTGCACTTTCGGGTTTCCTTTACGGATGCCACTGTTAACAATAAAAAGATCAAGCGTAGATTTTCCGCCGTTTGAACACGTATGGGTAACTTGAAAAGTTGACATAGACCTTGCAAGACAAGTAGATCAAGAAAAGATTCTGATGAAGCTAGAGGGCATAGGGGAAATCGTGTTCCCAGCTAACCGATAGAAACCACCCGCCATCACAAGATTAGAGGAATGATTTCTGTACGTACATAAAATTTCATTAGCCTTCTCGACGAACGCACTGTCACTGTTAGGAAGGCCGAAGAAAGCTTCGGTAGCTACACTTTTGGCAAACATTTTGCAACTGCACTTTAAATTCCCGTTATATCTGCTGATTTCGACAACCCCAAAGTGTTCCTAAACGTAGCCGGTACACCACACCCATAACCGTTTCTATCTCTGCAGAAAATACTATAACCTAGAGGCAAAAGTCCAGAATTTGAAATCTCCGAATGAAGCCAAGTCTCGGTTACGACTAAAACATAACGCTTCGATATGACCATGAGGTTCTCGAGTAGCCCACAGTATCTTGTCGCTGGCCTAGATGCTGTGATGTAGATGCTGTGACGCAGTAGCGGGGCAGTCCTCCTAGAGAGAAAATAAAGACTGCCGAGGCGGATTGGGGGTGTAGTCAATGCTCCAAGGATGAGTGGGGCTGTTGGATGGTTGGTTGTTTTTGTTGTGATATTGGCGAAGGCGTCTCCCAACCGGGCTTCGTCGCCTTCTTCATGTAGTCATAGCGTGGAGGGGGTGATCTGCGAACCGATGCAGCTTTCTCGGGGTTGGCAACAAAAGGCCGAAAATGGAACTTAACTGTTTTTCTGCATGGCGGGAAATGAACAACGACAATACAAGAACAGCACACTTCCCGGCTAGTTTACAGCATGACTTGAACAGAGCAACAGCAGGTTTTAAAGCTGTCGACCGAATAACAAATGCGCTCGGAGGGAGCGTGTATTTACAACCCGAAGCGCCAACAGTCAAACAGCTTTGAACACTGCTTGAACACAGTACAGACACAAACGAACACTTTTTGGTAACTTCGCAATACTGATCGTCGCCTTCTCCTTGATGGCACGCTTGGATATGTTATATGTTAGACAAAGGAAGCACTGTCTAAAGCAACATCTACATTATTGTGTTTTGCTTATTTCAAGGCTGAAAGGAGAGAAAAGTAGAAATTATTCGTGTAGGAAGTCGTTGGGGATGAAATAAAATCCCCGTTTTTGGCCTTTTTTATTTTACCCTGGAAACACACCTTTCAAAAAAATAATGGCGCGATTGTTGCACTAAAGCTACTCCTGTGCAAAAAGGTGCACTGTATATTGCAGACCGATAGAGCAATTTAAACCACTAGGGAGTTTTATATGCGTGGAAATGCCAACATATGATGTTTTCGTTTTTCGTATAGATCAGAAAAACTGGAGCTCGGTGCATTATTGAACCCACATCGCTCGTGTCACCAGCCAACGGCTCAATCACCGAGTAGCTCTAGGAGTCACACTCGTCAGATTCTTTACACTTTTCAGGTGTGCAGCATATTTTAATCAAATTAAGAAATGTAACAAGCCTACATATTTCGAGTATTGGCCTTCTCTGTTGCGCAGTGCAGCAATTCCTGGTTCCGATGCCAAAGTATATGCCAAGAGGGCAATCCTTTGTTTCGCATCCTTGCACTATGCTTGAGTTACCACTACTAGCATACCATTGCGGCATTGATTCCTGTAATGGCGAAGAGAGCGTTGATATGGTTGTGACTGAGAGGAAAAAGAAATTGCGATGGAAGGTGAGTGTATGGTGGGTAAAAAAGAAAACAGAAAGATCCGAATGCGGTTAACCAATCATTTTAAGAACGCGCGATCAAACCGTTTTGCTGTGAACCGGTAGCCGTTTTTTTTTTGTTCAGTTACAGTTGCGTAAATAATCCTGGTCTTTTTGGTTCCGATTTGGCAGCCAGCTTTGTAGGCTTGAAAAAATTAGAATTTTCTACAATGCTTAACACACCCATTCTATAAATAACAATGCACAGTGCCAGAGAACTACGGAAAAACATACGGCACTCACCGCGCCGAGGTACCTCACGCCGTCAAACCAGCAGCTGCCATCTACTGTTGTGAATGGGCCTAGCTAAGCCCTCTGCCAGTGCTGCGCCGAGATGAGCGGTGAAGTGGTCTAGCCGAAGGGCATTTAAACAAGCATTTATATTGAAATTAAAGACCCGTGTTACATAGCTGCCTTGCCCAAAAGGAAGATCACGTCTGATGTCGCCGTATTCCCGCCGTTCGCCGTCCGTCTGTCGTGGTCCTCCCGCTTCAGGCGGCTCGACCTCCTTATGGCCCACAGATGCGTTTCAGCCGCCAGTAGTTTAAATTCCACGTTTATAGCCCGCTGTTTGAATTCAACAAATGGGCGCGACGGTGTTTCATCAAACAGCAGAGGGAGAGGAGGGCAATTCATCGGCGCCGCTTCAGGAAGTCCCAGGGATGCCTGGGAGTGTTTGCAACAGGCCGTTGGGAAGTAGGGCAGGGTGCAGCCTTTTCTATCAGGGCGCCGTCTGGGCTCAGCAGCCAAGCGAACTTTCGTCGGGAACTCTGGCGCAGCAACACCTGCTAGCAGCCTCCTGAAACGACGCGGTCATCGAGTGGTCTAGGCTACTTAAGAGGAGGGGCCTGTGGATCAGGTCCGGGCAACAGTGTACGTAGCCGGACTTCTATGCACATCGACGAAGCAGGAGCAACCGGGTGGATTGTGGCGAACTTTTTTATGGCGACGAGCGGTGCATCGTGGAGTCTGGCGCAGTCGCACATGGGCGCTGGGCTTTATAGACATCCACGAAGAGTGTATGATGCTGCAAAACTAACGGTGACATCATTGTCGCTCGTAGTCTATAGAGCTCAAGGGGCTTGAAACATAGGTGGTGAAAAGTGAGAAAGGCAGGGTCCCGCCATGTTTAAAAGTTGTCGCAGTGCACCACGGCGGTGGCAGGGGAATTCCTCTTCCTTGTACAGAGGCCGCGTGATAAAGCCGCGGGCAAGTGCGCAACGATGCTCGATTTAAAGTAACTGGTTTTACTGGGAACCTGCATGCTGGTCCAATGTGTTGGCCCGAGAGAGGCCCTCTTTTCGATCAAGACTATAAGGGGAGCGGACGTGAGTACGTTGGTTTCCATTTTGCCTTTTCTTTTCCAACCCCCCCCCCCCCCCCCCCCATAAATTTTCTGCAATGGCAGCCGGTCTTGTCGGAATCGAGGGATGTGCCTAGTGTACATTGGAGTGCTGATAAACATTGGAGTTTACATTTTGTCGTGTGTATGTACCTGGCCGTTCTACACCGCTACGCCGGATGGCAATCCGTGGTACCGTTCAACTGAGCTAGAGTTGCAGTATAGTGTCAAGAGCGAGCTAGGTCTATGAAGAACCTTGATCCGCCTACGTTCTAATCAAAAGCGAGTTCCAGTTCTTTGTGTGAGCAGGAGGCTCCCTTAGAAGCCCTTAATGTATTCCCTGAAGTGGGAATTCGTAATGCTCAATTACAGTCTAAAAGATCACCTTAATATCTCCTATACACATTGTCATTTTACAAACTTGGACCGGGTACGCCACTTGGTATTGTGTAAGCTACGTTTATCTTTGTAAACAGAGGATAAGTGTGCCAGACCAAAGTGTGCCAGATAAGTCCAGCGGAACTTCTGCGTCTTTACGTCTTGAGTCCGTGGATGTGTAGCCGACTAAAGGGTCATAATACATTTTGTCATGTATTCCGTATGACTACGCAAATTGAACTAAATCATGTGGTTTTCTACAAACACGAAATAAAATACCTCGAATATCGAACTATCACCACGTGCGCCTTCGTATGCTTCTCTTTGAAAAGAAGTTTGAGCATGACGTTCCAGGTGTACATCCTCATCAATAAAGGCACGTACGTGAAAGCGGTACAATAGGTTGCAGCATAGGCGCGCTTGAGGAGGTGCTCAGTACATGTCCTTCAAGTGCCGTACAGTGCATTTATTTCCAATAACACTAAACCTTTCCTAGTTAAATAACACCGAGAACATATTTGGCAAAGTTCGGCATGAAATTTGACAGTATTTCACTTAGCAAACGAGTTGCAAAAGCCAATCCTCTGTTGTCTGCTTCAACATTCTTTTTCTCAGAATCAGAAACTACCTGTGAAGGATATTTGTGAAGAAACTACCTGTGAAGGAAACTACCTGTGAAGGACTACCTGTGAAGGATACGTAAACAAAAATAAAGAAATTCACACTAACTCGTAAGACTTGAAGGTACCGAAGCTGTACGCTTTCTTCCCGACCATCATGAAAGTTGAAGGCAACGGAAGTTGAAGTACGAGCTTTCATTTTTTTGAATTGGTAATCATCGGATATCACCTTTCCGCAGCGTACAATAGTGTGTCTTTCTCGTTAGAAGCAAGTGTTTCAACGACTACGGCGAACGCTGGAGTGCTTCTCGATCCGCGCAGGTGTGGCCATGTTTGCGGCGAACCCGGCAGGCTTTTGGCGAATCTTGGCCACTCTCCCAAAGTGGGTAAACCTGTGCTGAGGCCGCTGCGCGGTCGCCATGAGGCACGCACCCACCAGCGCTTGGCATTTTCTTGCTTTTTTCGCTGCCGGGTAATCGCTGTAATCTTGGCCAATCTCTCTAAGTGTTTGTTTTTTTATTTATTTATAGATACTATCAACGCCATAGGGCACGACAGAAGAAAGTGGTGATAGATTTAAAAAGAACGTGCAGTTTTACATCAGTGGAGGGGTTCAGATCTGCATATGAAAGCAACAAAGCACACTATCTACACGATTACACCAATAAACCATGAGCTATGACATATTGTCAACAATAGGCGTTGTGTAGAGCAGTTATGAATATGGTTATATCAGTAATGGATGCTATTGTTTGCTTGACACATGTGCGCAGGAACGCTGGGCGGTCGTCGCGAGGCAGGCACATATGAGCGCTTTGCATTTTCTTGGTTTATTTAACTTCAAGCGGTCACCGCAATCTTTGCCAATCTCATTAAGTGGGTATGCTTGGCATGACAAACGTGCGCAGAGAAGCTGCGGGGTCGTCGGGAGCACGTACGCACGAGCGCTCGGCATTTTCACCATTTATTTAAATGTCGGGCAGTCGCCGCTATATTGTTCAATCTCAGTAGGTGGGCATGCTTGGCTTGACAAATGAGCGCGGGCACGCAGCGCAGTCGTCGCGAGGCCCAAGCACATCAGCGCTCGCCATTTTCTTCGTTTAGTTAACAGCCAGCGTTCACTGCGAGGCGTGCGCTTACGTGCGCGTGCTCACGGGCACGAGCTCAGCAATTTGTTAGTATTTTTAACTGCGGACTCGAAAAATTTGATTTGCTAAACAGCGTCGTGGTTAAAAAAATGGAGCTGTGTGTTCTAGTGGTGCAAGAAAGGAGAAAAAACAGAGGTTTGGGCCGCCCTTCCTCTGTCGGAGAACCGGCTGCTTCTCTTGACTTTTATTTCTGAAATTGGCGGTGAAAGTTCTCCACCACTGGCGGACCCAGCTAGGTTTTCACATCAATCCCAACGTGCACCGTGTTTCCATGATCTAGAACCCACGATCAAGGCGGAAGCCAAACATTGCACAACAAACCCAAAGGAAATGTGGTGAGCTTCGAATCTGATGGTAGCTCAATCGGATAGACGCCCGTTTCAGAAGGCCAGGGAGCTAGTTTCGATTCCCAACATGTGAAGCGTTTTTTTTTCTTTCCAATTGGCTGCACAGTTTATTGTACCCTGCCGCTGCTAACTCTTACCCCTCTGGCCTTTGCGGTGAATTAGTTGGGATGTTGCCCGTTTTACGGTGTAATGAACCCCGGTTCAATTCCCGGGACCTATACACTTACTCGGGATCTGAATTCAAAATGGAATGAAAACTCACTCGGGTTCAAAACCCAAAATTAACTCAGGACTGACTCGGGCCAAAATTCAAAATAACACTGAAATCACTAGAGCTCAGAACTGAAAACTCAGACTCATATGTACTAATAATTCATATGAATTCACAGCTTCGAAAATTCACTCGGGCGCACGAAAAGCCCTCGCGAAGAACTCATCTGCTGAAATTCTCGCGTTACGTAACAAAGGCATGATCAAGCAACTCCAGTGATATTGTAAATATTTTCCGCTGCAGTTTATTGAAGCTATGTTTGCTAGACTACGACGTCTGGCACCGCCTACAACCAAATAAATGTATTGTAAATCTAACAGTTGATATAAGCAGCGGATGCGTAAGAAAGAGGATTAAGGGTCGAGCGTGCACTGGGACCATGGGTAGAAACAAAGGACATACAGCAAGGTGACCTGCCCTCAGTTCATTTGCATCGACACTGTTAATAGTTAGGCTACCGTCCATTCATATTCTGATCCTAAAAAAACCCTTGAAGTGTTTACGCGAAGCTGTGAAGCTCGAGGCGTTCGTTGGAGTGCAGTTGTTTTTGTTTGAGCGCTTGCTGGATTATTGGACTCCCACTTGCGACAGCTGCCGCTGCTGGCGCGGGTTAACAGTGCCGCCGGTGGAAGAAATACCAAACATGGAGTGGACCTGTCATGGCATACCAATTTGCAACGCTAATCTTTCCGTGCAGTATAAATATGCAACTATTTGCAACCTGGGATGACTTTAGTCATATGATACACTACATCTTGTTTTTTCAATCATAAAACCACGGTGACATGAGTATAGCTGAATTATTTACCACATCATTACAGTCATGGCAAGTCACACATTGGGTTAAAATTCAAGGTGATGGCTCCAGGGTGTGCAAAGTATGAAATCCAAGGCCTCGATGAGTATATTCCCGCGGGAAAAATAAAAATGTCTTCTCCCATAAATTCATCACACTGTCAAGGTGAGTTATACATCAGATTAACATTTATAGCGATGTCGCTAGGGCGTGTGAAATATCCAACTTAAGGTCCCCATAAGTAGATTCCCGTGGTAGAAATGAAAAATTGCGTCCTGGTTTTTACCGTGACACAGCCGTTGTGAGTCATCGATTGGGAAAAATTCAAAATGATGCCTCTAGGGCATGTGGCGTATGAAATTGAAAACCTCGGTGAAGAAAAAAGCACGAGACAAATAAAAATGCTTCCTGGTCGTAATAATGACGTAAGCATGGTGAGTCGTATTGAGTCAAAAAGCAAAGTCATGCTTTTGGGGCATATGGGCATGAAATTAAAAGTCTTCATGTAGGGAATCACGTGGGACAAAACATGCCTCCTCGCTATTCTTTTACGATAGTCTTGGGGGTTATATATATTGTGACGAGACGTCGATGTACCTTCAGAAAGAAATTGACTCCATGGAATTGGCCCCAACATGGACGCTAGCTGTGGTTGCAGGTTCAGCGACGAGAAGGAAGAAGAGTAACGGTCGCTCTCTCTCTGGCGGCAGGAACTCAATACTGCTACACCTTCCATACCATGCGACATTTTTAAATATTATAAATGTAATATTTACCCTGAAACAATATCGTTCAATTTCAAAGCGTGCCTTCAAGGTGTGTGGTATATCAAATAAAGCTCTTGATTAGGACATTCACGTTAGAGAAATACAAAATAGTTGTAGTTAGGAGCAGTTACGCTCGTAGAATTCACATAGGATGCTAAATTGGTAACACAAAATGATTTCTGGTGTCAAAGGAAAGGTTTGTGTGCACCCATTCAACCCAGGCAATGACCCCATTGTGATATAATTATGTTCTGTCACTTCATTAGTCAAAATTCCGAGTTTTGTCGTATTAGCACACATACAAAATAATCGTTTCCACGTAGGGATATGGACGCAGCTAAAACAAACACATGCCACCCATAAAGGCAAACCAAGCGTGGTTTGTTTGACACAATGCAGCGTGCACTATCTGCAAAAAGCGCGACCACAAAAAATAATGCTGGTGAAAAGAAAGATGGAGACCGGGGTAGGGGAAACTTTCCTTAAACATCGGGAAGGGTCAATATCCGTAGCGACCCAGAACTTATTCTACCGCGCTTGTATAACTTGTATACTTTTTTATTTCTAAGTGGATACGTTGGAGTTATCGGGGTTATCTGCACTGTATAGTACTGTCCTCTCAACAAATTTTTTCAGTTGGAAAAGGGTGGCGGTCACAGTGTGAAGGCCAGTTTCGCACTCTTGGGATATCGCTTTCGGCAAAACTTGCTGGAAGGCTTGCCTAGGCCACCTACCTGAGAAATGACTCCGGATATTTGTTGCGCTCTTTTGTCATCGCTAAAGTCACTGTCATATCGTCCAGTTAAACACACACTCGTGGCAAGCAGCTGAAGGTGTGGGTAATACTGCGCCAAAAAATTGCCGAAGCAGCTAAGACACCCATTGTAATTGTGTTGACCTTGCAAAGGCCCTTTGTGGAGTTTACTGTCATAATATTTGCTGTCGCTGTGATAATGTGCACTTGACACGTAAGCTTGAGCTTATTCTGTTGTGCTTACAACCAGGTCTTCGTTCGAAGTGCTGAACATATGGTCCCTTGTTGGCAATGGGTACAAAGCCTTATTCGGCACATCATTTACGGCTCAGCATTAGCCACCTGCATGCAAACAAGCTTTTAAATGCAGACCATTTCAGTACCTCACGATGTCACCCGCGTTGACGTCGTCGTAGTCCGCACCGTCGTTGTCCGCACCCTCCCCTACACTATATAAAAAATTGGGCCATCTCCCCGCGAGGGGGATCGAGTAAATGCGTCGCATAGGGGGTGGGTGTATTGCGTTAACGTTAGTGTTTGGGGAGTGGTGGTAGTGAATGCGTTGTATCAGCAGCTTCTTGACGTAGTTGAATGAGTCAAGGATATAAGGCGCGTTCGTAGCCTCCAATTCTGTGTCGGCTTTGTGGTGCAGTCAGTAGAGCACCATGTACATTGCGTTCCGCCCGCAGGGTCGAGGGATCGAAACCAGGCACCGGATAGTATTTTTTTATATATAGTGTAGGGGGAGGGGTGCGGACAACGATGGTGCGGACTACGACGGACGTCAACGCAGGTGACATCGTGAGTAACTGAAATGCTCTGCATTTTAAAAAAATACTATCCGGCACCTGGTTTCGATCCCTCGACCCTGCGGGCGGAACGCAATGTACATGGTGCTCTACCCACTGCGCCACAAAGCCGACACAGAATGGGAGGCTACGAACGCGCCTTATATCCTTGACTCATTCAAACTACGTCAAGAAGCTGCTGATACAACGCATTCACTACCACCAACTCCCCAAACACTAAACGTTAACGGAATACACCCATTCCCTATGCGACGTATTTACTCGAGTCCCCCTCGCGGGGAGATGGGCCCAATTTTCGTCACTTTACCCACCCTATTAGCAGTTTAACCGCTCCGATTGCTTTTCCTTCCCCAAATACCGTCTTGTGCATAGTTGTCAATCGGTACCTGCAATGATGTGTTCGTGAAAAAAGGCACACGCTATGCCAAGAAGAAACTTCAGGCTTGCCCCGTTCTTAAGGCAAGATTTAGGGTGAGCCTGTGTGTCCAGGGCCGTTTCCACAAAAGACATCTTCAGACTTCTGTAGCAGCCCGATCAAGCTACCGGCATCCGCTGTCTGCTGAATGTCATGAAGCTCGGAGCTCGGCTTGTCCAACAAGGTTCGCTGCATACAGCTTCAACGGTGCCCTGGAAAAGAGACCTGGTAGGCGGTAATTAATGCTCTGGTGATGTTCTTTACACCGCTGTTCCAATTATTTATTGCTGCTCACCTCATCAGTTCCATACATAGGTGTCATCCTGAAGCATAGAGGTACGTTTGTTGTCACCACAGTTTGAAATGTGTCTTCTAACCATTTTGCACGATGCATCAGAGTCGCCCTTAAAAGCCAAAGGATTCTGTGCACTGGAAATTTCATGGTTATCTTTGTGATTTTCTACCCCTCTGCTACTGTACTGAGATCATAGAGCGTTGAAACATCGCCTTTGGTCTTTTTCTGTTACATCGGCAGTCCGTGCGGTTCCTAAATACCTTTACAACTGGTACGTCTTTTACAGTCTTCTTCCTTGAAACACAAGCCTTAGGGATTGGACCTCGTGTCCGGCGGTAATTGCAATCTGCAGGAACACACACACCTTGGGACTGTGACGCGTCGTAGCACCAACAGCGTTGCCCTAGGGAATGCGCCGTGGAGTTAGAAGCACTCTCGGTGGCATGCGTTGCTGCCTGACTGAGTTTTGAGTGATCAGCTTTTACTTCGAAGCAGCATATGTCTCACCCCTCCTCCCAGTTTACAATCCGGTGAAGCAGATTTACTCGGCGCCACTCCGGGACTCCTTCTCGCCACCGCCGGCCGCTCCTTCACCACGGTTATCCCCCTCGCAACCCGCGATGCCTCTTTCAGACGTTGGGCAGTCGCCTGAGAGCGGCCGGAGTACCGCTATCAGATTATTGCGGAGAATCAACCACAGTGCGAATCGGTGTAAAAATACAAACTAGCCGCCTCAACTTCCGCCGCCGAGAATGTAGCTGCGGCCGTTGCCACCTCAAATTCAAACTCGCCCTCTAGCTGCGACTTCCTGCCGGTTGAAAGCATCTTGCACAGTTGTAACTCCGGCGTGAGCACATAATTCTTCAGTAGGTTTAAATACATAACCAGCGACACTGTCGCGTCAGCGGGCGTCATTGACGAGCTGGTCGTAGTTTTTCTGGCAGAACAATACTAACGCATCGTAGTATGTCCCTGTATAAAGTGTTTCTCTCTCCCTTTGCGGATGAGAAATTGTACACTGCAACTTTTAGCCACAGTAAAAGTACAGGCCAGAATTCACTGGGTACCTGGGCACAAGGGATTAGTTGGGAACGAACGAGCCAATCAACTCGCGCGTGAAGCACTCATCCGGGCTCCCGCTGACCATGTATGCCTCCAACGACGTATCAAAGTGAGGCAGTACCTCCGCGACAGGATGTAGTATCCACCCCCCATTCATTGTGGGACAGAGAAGCGCAAACACTACTCAGACAAACAAAAACACGCACACACAAAACACCGGCGTGGTTACACCGCCTAAAGCATAGGACCACACCAGTTCACCCCTGCCCCCCCCCCCCCCCCCCACCCAGTGCAGCCACTGCAACGCCATACTTAACCAAGAACAAATATAGTGGGAATGCACTAACACCTCAGCACTCAGAACAAATAAACTAAGAAGTGGCTGGCTACCGCCTGCAATCGCCAAGATCAACGGGACCTGGTGGCCTTCATCCGAAGTGCTACCTGGAGCTGCCTGGACGGACGCGGCTGACGGATGGCACCCCAACAACTGCGATAATAATAATAAAAAAAATAAAGTTTTCTCTCTCTCTCTCTGCTCTCTCTCTCTCTCTCTCTCTTTCTCTCTCTCCTCTCTCTCTCTCTCTCTCTCTCTCTCTCCCTCCACCGGTATATTCAACGCCGAATTATGCGCCAATACCCGGTGACTCGTTTAGCCGTGCACAGGTTAGGGGTGGAGGAAGGAAGCATTGGCGCACAGCAGGAGCGAACGCCCCTAGTGATGACACAACCGTTGTGGTGCCGGGAGATTTAAACGTGGCAGTCTTATGGCTCAATACATCCTGTCACCTGCCCTCTGGGATCTAGCGGTTTGGGTCTGGGTTGGTGTGTTGCACAGACAATAAGGTCCCTACGACGGGGCAGCTTGAAAGACACCCACGTGTGTGTCCGCTAGAAAAAACGTCGGGACCTTCGAAGTGATAGCTCGCTTTAGGACGGACACATGTTCTTCGCTTGGAGGAACAGCGGAAACTAAAAAAGAGCCATACCCAACAAAAGCGTCAATGGGCACTGAAACAACGAGAAACCACTGCCGCCGCCGTTGCCGCCTCTAGTTTCAGCTGGTCGAGTAGCTGCGAATCCTTCCCGGATGAACAGCAACTGGGCCCGCTTGGAACACCGACGTTGGTCAATATCACTCGTTCAGCTTAAAATGGCTTTCAGAGTGATATGTTCCACAGAATCTTTCATTTACAAACACTCGCTCATGACCGGTTCCTGGCCTATACGTGCAGGGGCTGTCATTGAAGGGATATGGTGGCCCGTGCAGCTAAAGGTTTCATGCCCTTACTGATGATATGTCCGTTAGGCTGGCGTAAGGTTTAATCGCGGCTGTCAAACAGCCCATTCCGATCGGTTCGGTGTCCTCAGTGGCAGAGTGGATTGGGTTGGCGCGCAACACAAACAGTAAGGTGCCTGCGACGGGGGAAGAGAGACTGCTCTACGTTTGTTCACTAGGATAAAGTTCGGGTCTTTCCAATTATCATTCAGGTAAGTTACCAGGAGGTATGCTCAGCAGAAAATTAAAAAAATCGTGTTTTGTTTCGCGCACTCAATCAAGGTAGTGCAGCTTCGCAGGACAACAGTTTTGTAAGAGTGGATGGGCTAAAATTTATTTTTGTTGAAGCTGGATGGTGCTTTCCGCATGAATGGCGAAATCGTAAGCCTCCGTAAAAGAGAAGTCCTTCTCTGCGAACAGTCACTGTGGACCTTTTTGCAGCGAAGGCTATATACAAAGATATCCCATACCATCACATCTAACGGCATAAACATAGGGCAGCAGCGCGCAGCTCTTTGCTGTACTTACAATGCCGCTCCACCAGCTGGCGTCGCCGTGGGTGCTGTTGCCGTTGGCAGACTGCCGAAATTGCAGGTGATAATCGACATCCGTAGTGCTGCAACTTTGTCGTCAACGAACTCACCTGGAAACGCATTCCGCCTCTGAAACATCGCACGATTGTAAACCTCGGGCGGGCGATGATCGTAGAGCGCCTGAAGTGCAGCTACGATGATGGCATAGCTCTTTTTCTGGCGTCTTCGGTTGAAGTAGCGCACAAACAACGTCGCACATTTCAGTACCGCACTGGGGAAGCAAGTGTGTCCTTGACAAGGTCGGTCACATCGTTTTCCTAGAAGAAAAACTGTAGTAGGCCAAAAACGATACCCAGTTTGAGCCCGTTAACACCTTTCAAGGAGCCATGAAGAGAAAACAAAAGTTTGTTTTATTCGAAAGATTAGGTGTTTCATAGTACCCTAAGCGCTTTCCCGGACGCAAATGATGCTTTATTCACTCAGAAATAAGGCAATTTAAGCCAAAATTTTAAATCTCCCGCTAAATTGCACATTTTGTGACGTGAACAATGGCGTCATACGAGCGGGTCCATGAAACAGATACGTAGTATGTCGACTCCATATAGCACCCACACGCGGGAATCAAACAGGAACCGGAACTCATGCCAAAACCTAGACGGCGGCCATTTTAAAAATACTAGCAAAACCTAGTACACCCGCAGCCCTAGTCATGGAATCGCCTGATCGGGAGAACAAAACTCTCGCCGAGAAGCTCGGGCTTGCATTTAACAACCTCACACCACTCGAACGCTCAATGCTTCAAAGTGTACGAGCGGCAGGAGTTGCGGGATACGCGGATGGACCGGAAAGAGACCATTCCGCGATAGCCACAACAGACGAATGCCCAGCCGTCGGCACCGCTGCCTCGTCAGCCCCGTCGCGACGGACGAATACAGACTGGCACGTATGTGCCGTATTTTTATTACGGTTAATAATAGTTCAATTTCAGTAGCAGTATCGCTTATGCCAGTTGGCCGTTGTCGTGTATGGAATGCCGTTCGCGTGAGCTCTCTGCTCCGACCAGAAAGATACGAGCGTCAATGCGCGGTGTGTACGGCATTTCTTCCCCCAAGGTCAGAGCGCTTTGACGGCGATTTTACGAAGTCGGCGACGAGAGCCAGCATGTCCCAGGAGTGAGCTAACGTAAGTGTCCCTGCCGTGATCACTTCATCGGAAATGGCGAGCACACTCGTACTACTTTACCCTCTTTTTCTCCTCCGTTTGCAAAGTTCACAAAAACGTAGCCACTTGCTTCGCCGAGGTTCGGTCGTTGGCAGCACATGAAAGGAGATCTCCTCACCGGCGGGAATGTCGCACTCCCTCGACGATTTGCCCGTACTACATGGGCATTTCAAAACGCACCAACGAAAATCATTGTAAAG
>JABSTR010001630.1:0-58879 GCA_013339765.2 Haemaphysalis longicornis
CAATGGAACGGAAGATGATAGGTGTAACATTAAGGGACAAGAAGACCGCGGAGAGGGACAAGGAACAAACGCGTATTAAGGACGTATAGTGGAAAATAAAAAGAAGAAAATGGACGTTGGCAGGGCAATTAATGCGAAAGCAAGATAACCGTTGGTCATTGAGAGTAACAGAGTGGATGCTTTGAGAAGGCAACTGCTGCCGGGGCGGCCAAAAGTTAGATGGGCAGATGAGATTAAGAAGCTTGCGGGGATAAATTGGTCGCAGTTAGCACACGATAGGGGTAATTGGAGAATAATGGGAGAGGCCTTTGCCCTTCAATGGGCGTAGATGATGATGATGATGCCAACCGAATCATCCCGCGAGCCACAGACGATGGCCTACTCCGCGGCTGTACATCGACATCACCCTGCTCCAAACCGTCTACAAGAAGCTCGGTTGTACCGCCGTACACTCTGGCCGCTGCCCACACTGTCACCGCCGTCCACCGTACCACCATCCACAGCCCAGAATTAGACGCCGAGGAAGACGGACGTTTGGCCAACCGCTGATAATCATCCGCTGTGCTACCACTGCAGAGAGGCCGATCACATCTGTCGTTGCTGTCCATAAAAGCGACTCGGACTGAGTGGATTCTCCGTCGACGCACCTCGCCCTGTCCCTGGGCTACGACACGTGAGATCGATGGCTAGCTATCTCAAACCAGCTGTGGCCCAGCCCGTTTCAACCGTTCACCGTCGCCCTACCCATACCATTCGCCCAGCCACCGTAGCAACGCTGACTTCACACGTGGAAGGTCCTCCATCCCACGTAGCGGAAACTAAAAGCATTAACGTCTGCAGGTAAAGTTGCGCAACGGCGGAAAAATGAAAACCCTCCAACGACGCACCGATTTGCCGAAGACCATGATTCACCACATGCCCTCAGCCTGACGACACGACCTAAACCTGACGTGACTCCCGAACCGGGCGACAGCAAAACGGCGGGTCGTTTACCCGACATAACCGAACCTGCCGCTGAGAATACGACGAAGACGACGACGCATAGTGCCCGAGCGTCAACACGTACAAGCCGAGATACGACGCCATGAGACACCCGGAACTCGAGGAAGGCGGCGTAATCACCTTCATAGTCGTACTCATAGACACGGGAGTCGATTACTCAGTAATGAGTGGGCCATTTGCCGTCCAAGTGAAGAAACGTATGACCAGATGGGATGGTCCGCACATACGCAGAGCAGGAGGTCACCTCGTGACGCCAAGTGGAGCGTGCACATCGCGCGTCACCATAGGCGGCACAACGTACCCAGCGGCGTTTGTCATTTTGCCTAACTGCTTCCGCGACGCAATTCTCGGAATGAACTTTTTGACGGACAACGCCGCAATAATTGATGTACAGACCAAGTCTATAACTTCTTCCTCCGATCACTCCATGACGCCGGAAACGAACCCCGAACGCCGTGCTGCTGTAAGGATCGCTGATGATCATTTCACCCTGCCCCCCCCCCCCCCCCCCCTACCCGCAAGCTTGATGATCATCGCCTACTGTGAAAATGCTATTCCTGACGTCGACGCTATCGTAGAGAGTGACCAAAGCTTGCTTCTCAACCGCGTGGTCTTTGACACAAGAGGCATAGCGCGCTTTAGGCAACACTAATCCCACGTTTTTGTCACTAATTTCGCCGACGAGTACCAGCATTAAAAAAAGGGCGCTGCAATTGTGTACATTGAAGAAACCGAAGAAGCAAGTGTCGTGATCGTGGTCGTTACTTTCAATGCACATCCGAAGATACCTTCAAGCTTCAGTACCCTTCGACGTGAAGCTGGCACTACCCCAAGAAAAACTTGGCTGCGTCGCTACAGCGAGTGTTTTTCGACGACTTCGAAATTGCTTCAGACACCGCTATCGAAGCATCGAATAATAATCGAAGATGGAGCCTGATCTACCCGACAGTCATCATACTGCATGTCTTCGCACGAGCGGGAAGTCATCCGGACACAAATGGAAGACATGCTCAGCGACGACATTATACAGCCATCGAAAAGCCCCTCGGCTGCGCCGGTCGCACTATTGAAGAAAAAAGACGGCACATTAAGGTTTTTCGTTGACTACCGGTGACATAACAAAATCTCCCAAAAGGACGTGTACCCTCTGCCACGAATCGATGACGCCCTCGACCACCTCTGCCACGCGAAGTACTTCTCATCAACGGAACTTAAGACAGGCTACTCACAAATAGAAGTGGACGAGAGAGACCGAGAGAAGACTGCATTCATAGCACCTGACGGCCTTTGCGAGTTAAAGGTGATGCCTTAAGTGCTGTGCACGGCACCAGCAACCTTTCAAAGAGTGCTGGACACCTTGCTAGTTGGCCTGAAGTGGTACACCTGTCTCGTTTACCTCGAAGACGTTGACTTATTGGCCCGAAATTTCGACGAACACCTTGCAAGATTAGAGACTGTACTCGAGGTTATTCGCACGTCGGGGTTGACGCTGAAACCTGAAAGGTGCCACTTTGCTTGCGGGGAGCTCAAATTTTCTGGCCACGGCGTTAACGCCACGGGAGTCCTGCCTCATCAAGCGAAGTCTTCAGCCGTAGCATACTTCCCAAGACCGACACACAAGGGCGGGCGAAGATTCCTCGGACTGTGCGCATACTACCGGCGGTTCGTCGCAAATTTCGCACGCATTACAGAGCCAGTAATGCGTTTGACGAATGATAGCACCTTTTCAGCTGGAAAAACGCCCAATAAAAAGCATTCCGCGGGCTGCAACAACGTCTGCAAAGCCCGCCCGCGCTCGCTCATTTCGATGCAAACGCCGACACGGAGATGGACACGGACGCCAGTGATGTAGGGTTGGGTTCCGCTCTCGTCTAAAAGCCAAGGGGTTGCGAAAAAGTAACCGCGTTTGCCAGCCGTGGTCTGTCGAAGGAGAAGGAAAACTACTAAGTGTCCGAGAAAGCGTGCCTCGCAATTATATGGGCGATTTCAAAATTTCGCCCATACGTGTATGGTAGACCGTTAAAGATTGTGGCAGACCACCATGCGCTGTGTTGGCTCGCTAATTTGAAGGACCCCTCTGGCCGTCTTGGGCGTGGAGCTTGCGCCTGCAAGCGTTTGAAGTTACAATCGTCTATAAATCCAGCATGAAACACTCCGACGCCGATGGCCTGTCCCGCGCCCACGTCGACCCACCACCACTAGACTCCGACGAAGACAGCGCGTTCTTCGGAGTCGTGAACGAGAGCGACCTTGCCGCCCAGCAGCGCACCGACCCCGACTTAGGCTTCATGATCGACTAGCGCGAAGGACGCAACATCGCCGTGCATAAAGCGTTCAAACGCAACTTACTGGCATTCAGCCTGAAAGACTCCGTCCTAGTGAAGAAAAATTTCAGCCCCGGAACGAAACGAATTACCTTCTTGTCATCCCCGCGGACCTTCCGGACGAAATTTTGGAAGCGGGCCATGACGATTCCTCTTCCGAACATATCGGCACAGCTCGCACTATTGGAAAAATCAAGGGGAGGTAATACTCGCCCCGCCTTACCTGTGGACTACGTCCGGAGCTGCCTTACTCTACTGCCAGCGACGAAAAAAGCCCCCGACGAGACGCGCCGCACTTCTGCAGCCAATCGCCGTCCCATCGAGGCCCTGAAGTCGTAATCACGGACCACCCAACAGCCTTCACTGCGGAGCTTATGCAAAGAATTTACGCTAAAGCACCACAGATCACCGAAGAACTACGGCGTACCACCCCCAAATGAACGGAATTACGGGACGTCTGAACAAAACGATCCCGGATATGCTGTCTATGTACGTCGACGTTGAACATAATACTTGCGACTTGGTCACTTTATCGACGGCGTCCTCCCGTAAAAAGCGGACTGGACAACGACAGTCACGGACAAGGAACAGGAAAAGTTTGCGAGGCAGCCACCTACAACACAGCGACCCAATATTTAGTTCAGGAAACTACGCAGATGAAAAGCCCGGCGTAACCGTGAACCCCCCCTCGAGCTTGTCTACGAAAGACGGCCCGACTACGATGCAAGAGGGTGGGTTTGTTTGCGATGGGTGCGCCGTCTTGTTTTTTCAGAGAAAATCCATGCTTCCGCACGTAGAAGACGACGACCTCAAAATTGTTTCGCGTGTTTTTTACGACATAAAGATAAGATCCCCTTCCGGTGTATTGTTAGGATACCTGGCACCCACATCAACGTGCGGACACATTTATCACCAAGGAGGATTATATTTTAAACGCGCCAGCTCACTCGATTTATTCAATTCTGTTCGTGTTTGCGTCTATACCGGACCAGCAGCTGGTGGATGTTTTATGGGTGTGTTGAAATTTATCCGGAGCTACAATCTCCGACGCCTAGACCCCGAGTGTTTGTTTCTGCGTGTTTTTACCACCTTTAAGAAAAACTTCTTTTAACTACATTGGGGATCGTGCCACGGGAAAGGTGTGGGTTTGGACTCAGTTTTTGGATATTCAATTTTAAATTTTTTCATTCGCCTCGGTTCGCGCGTATGACATCATCTCATTCAACAAGCCGACTCTCTGGTTTTGAATCTGTGCAAGGCTTCTGCGGTCGGTCGGTACGGTATTTTGGACCCCACCGGATTCTACGACGTGTTGTTGAACTTACATACGAGGTGGTCCCCGATGGCCGCCTGTGTGCGCAATTCAGCACATCATGACGTGGTCGTGCGACAAACGCAGCCCAAAGTTGTTGACCCGGCGCCCGGTACGTGTTTCTTCTCTAACAATGTTCGCCTCTGCAAAGGCTAGGCCTCTTACTGCGCAAGATGATTAATAATACCGGACTTTTTTTGGACGAAAAAGGTTGTTGTTTGGTTTTTTGCTGCCACTTCACTGTCATTTTATTTTAGCATAGAGTGGATGATTTTGTCCCGTCGTGTCTTCTGTATTTGATTGTAGGGTTTAACGCGCTTGTTTAATTACGACGCAACGGAAGACGCCCGACTTAGGCGATGTGGCGCGCCGTAGTGGAGGAGGAGGCTCCGGATCAATTTTGCCCACCTGGGAATCTTCGTGTGTGGGTTTGGAACGTGCGCCGAACTTTCGTACACACGGGCATTTTTGCTTGACGACAAACGCAGCCCAAAGTTCGTCTCCATCAGAAACTTTTTTGTTGTTGTTTGAGCATCATTTATTTTAGATAGAGTGGATGATTTTGATTTGATTGTAGGGTTTAACCACCGCGCCTGGGAATCGAACCCGCGACCTCGTGCTCAGCAGCGGAACGCCTTAGCAGCGGAAACGCCTCCACTGAGCCAACGCGGCGGGTCATCGCGTGGATGCACCCTTAGAGCGGGGGTATTGCGGCGAACCACTAAACCCCTATATATAGCCTTCATAGATTATGAGAAAGCATTTGACTCGGTCGAACCCCTACCAGCCAGTCATTCAGGCATTACGGAACCAGGCGGCAGATGAGCATTATGTAGGAATACTAGAGGATATCAACAATGGGTCCACAGCTACCATCATCCTCCATAAGGAGAGCAGTAAAATACCTCTCAGGAAGGGTGTCAGACAAGGAGACACAATCTCTCAAATGTTATTCACAGCATGTTTAAAAGAAGTATTCAGAACGTTGGACTGGGAACAGGTGGGAGTAAGGGTGAATGGAGAATACCTCAGTAACGTCAGATTTGCTGATGACGTTGCCTTCCTAAGTAACTCGGGGGACGAATTGCAAAGCATGCTTTCCGCACTGGACGAACAGAGTAGAACCGTGGGCCTGAAAATTAATATGCAGAAAACTAAAGTAATGATCAATAACCTCGGGACAGCACAGCGGTTTGAGATAGGTGGCGAGGCAGTAGAAGTGGTAAGCGAATATATCTACTTAGGCCAAGTTGTGACCCCAGATCCCAACCATGAGGCAGACATAATTAGAAGAATAAGATGGGCGTTGGGTACATATGGCAGACACTCTCGGATAATGAATAGCAGCCTACCATTGTCACTGAAGAAGAAAATGTATGACAGCTGCATCTTACCGGTACTCACCTACGGGGTAGAAACCTGGAGGCTCATTAAGAGGGTTCAACCTAAATTAAGAACGACTCAGCGTGCAATGGAGCGGATAATGATAGGTGTAACATTAAGGGACAAGAAGAGAGCGGAGTGGGTCAGAGAACAAAGACGTATTAAGGACATATTAGTAGAGATTAAGAAAAATAAATGGACGTGGCCAGGGTATGTAATGTGAAGGCAAGATAACCGCTGGTCATTAAGGGCAACAAAGTGGATTCCTACAGAAGCCAAGCGCTGCAGGGGGCGCCAGAAAGTTAGATGCGCAGATGAGATCAAGAAGTTTGCGGGGATAAATTGGTCACAGTTCGCACAGGACCGAGGTAATTGGAGAATACTAGGAGAGGCCTTTGCCCTGCAGTGGTCGTAGACAGGCTGATGATGATGATGATGAATGCCGCGAACCCCGTATTGGGTTTGTTTATTTATGGTTTCTTTTTACATCCCGGCTGCGCCCGGCTGTTTTGTTTGTGGTCCAAGCGGAGCGCGTGTTCCATTTGTTTTGTTTTTACGCCGCACGGGTAAGGAGAACGTATAAGGAGAGCGTTTCACCCTAACTTCACTAGCCCAGAATAATCTTCTCTGATATACATTGTTCCGGCTGTAAATCGATGGTTCGAGAAACACTCGCGCCGAAAGATAAAAGCCTGGCGAGCGGACTATACAACGCCCACTTGCGCACGTCACTTTGTTCATGGCTGCTTCTCCGCCTCTGTATTCTGAGTTGTAAAGGGAGTACAAGTTCGCTCGTTTAAACTTGTTTTCTCTTCAAGACAGCTGTGTCGTCTTTGGCTACGTGACAGTATGATCCCCTTGACAAACGTGCACTGGGAACGTTGGGCGGTCGTCGGGAGACGCGAACACACCAGTTCTCAGAATTGTCCTGGTGTTTTAACTTTCGGGCCTTATGCGCAAGGCATTCGCTCACCTGCGCGCGCTCACGTGTGCGGCTTCGGCATTTTCTTGGTATTTTTAGCGGCGGATGCAGAAACAACGATTGACCTAACAGCTCCGGTGTTAAAACAGCAGGCGTTTATTTTTATCTTCAAGTTAATCGCGTCACTGATTGATGCGATTGAAGCAGCAAGGGGGTTGCAGTCCAAGCTGGTTGTGCGAGCCAATGAGTTCAAATAAAGATATGTTAGGCAGCTTGGAATTCAAACTTTGAAGTGATGGTCGCTGGTGGATGCAATGTAAAATGTTTGCAAAAAAGGGAGTTACCCAGTGAAGCCATAAGATGTGAAGGCACAGGCATAGTGAATGATCAATAGTGAGATATTGCGGTGCAGCTCAAAGCTGCGTATGTGAAATGCCGACTTTATTTGAGTTACAATTCACATATAGAAGGAATTTGACACAATTTGGAATTTGGAATGGATTTCAATTTTATGAAAGGAGTGCTAACCTGCTGCTGCCGTACAGATGATGAATATTCGTGCTGAGGTATTATTAACCTTTTATAAGGCAGACGTCTCTACTGCATTGGTGCTTGGGAGAACTTAAGCCGTAAATATCTAAGAGTGGTGTTAGCATCATTAATAATAATGTGAATGTGATCATGCATGCAAAGGTCGTAAGAATTTGGAACATCACAATATTTCTAAGGGGTAATGAGTATGCAGTCGGAAGAATTACAGTAAGCTCGTTAAGCTTCATTAGCCAAGTATTGCATCAGAAAGAAATGTTCTCTCGGTCGCACTGAAAGGGAAAGTTTGTCAGCGGGGGTTTGAATTTCTCGGTAAATTACACAGTCATACGCAAACAACTAATGTTAGAGAAAATGTTATTAGGTAAGTCAATAATGTAAATTCGTAAGAGTTCAAATCAAGAAAAAGAACTGGACTCGGGCATGTTACGTAGCCAGACGCAGTGACAAGTGGTGGATCACCAAGACAACAGAGTGTATAGCGAGAGAGGGATTTAGAATAGGAGGAAGGACAATAACTCGATGGAGGGGCGGAATAAGAAAATTTGGAGGCAAAGGCTGGCCTCGAGAAGGGCAGGACTGAAGCGGTTGGAGTTCGATAGGAGAGGCCTATCACTACTTTCGAGCTAAGTAGGCAGCCTGCTCTGCTGCTTCCACTGCTAATGGTGATAATGCAGGTTCTCAACCGGCCAAGAAGAGATTGTTGTAGTACGCCAGAATGTACGGGTGAAGAAGCGGAGTTGCATTCATCAGCAGGTAAAAATCGGGAGCGATCTCAGAGAAAGCAATCAATCTGTTTTATAGCGTTGGTATCAATATTACGTTTGTAATTTCAACAGTAGTAGTTTTTCGCTTCCGATGTCAATCGGCTTGCAAAGTAAAAAAAAAATACAACCAACAATATAGGCATCAAGAACAAACAATAGGTTATAAGTAAAGAAGATAAAGTGGCTTTCGCTTGAATAGTTATTTTCGGAATTCACACTAATGATTGCTGAAAAAGCAGTTGTCATTTATTCCCAAATCGTCACATTAGTAAGACGTGTGTTCCATGAGCTTACATGACAGTTTCGGTAATATGTGCCTGTAGTTGGCTGGGTAATGAGCGTTACCTGATTTCGGAAGAAGAACAACCTTTCTGATTTTCCAGCCACCCGGAAGGCAATGTCATTCCAAGAACTGCGTGAAAAGCTTACATATCATCACAGATGAATAAACAGACGTATTATGTAAAAAGAAAACTCCACAAATGAAACCGTCATCCGGAGAAGTGGATAATTTCACGCCTAATTATATTTTTATATGCCTGCACAGCCAAACTTGATCAGTTCCATCGGAACAAAAACTGTTGTTTGAGGTGGCGGAAACGAAACTGCTTCTGCCTAAATAAATAAGGACGAAAAGAGGATTAAAGTGGTACAACGCCTTTCTTTTGGTAGACAGGTTTTCTTGTCTTGAGTGGAGGGTCCTTTTTAATTTCCGCTAACGATCTGCCGAAAATCTCCACGGGTTAGTTGCGATGAGTTAAGAGGGTTGTTCAGCAATTGTAATTTTTTGGCGGTAGATATTGTGCCTGCGTGTTCTTCAACTCTACAAAAATTAGCGGAGCTTCTCTCGGCGTTGTTTGTTCGTTTTTCATGTCGAAAGATTCGCATAGTAGTCGTTTTAGTGTCGTAGTCTACAAGGGTTATTTTGTGTTTTGCATTATTTTGCGCAGCAGAATCTAACAATTAGTAATCTCTTCTACCTTGCGTTTAAAAAATGCGAACTTTACCGCACACATCTTTCCACGAAATGTGAACTGTAATGGCTCAAAAAACCCTGATGCACATTTTTCATTGAATCAAAGGCCCTACCTTTGCAGTCCATTAAAACTTTCGTCTATCATTTTTTCCAGCTGTTTTCACGTAGAAGTAAATTGTGCAATAGTCGTTCACGCCTGCAATAACGGAAATGAATTTAAATAGCTCGCGATGGGTGGTTTAACCCAGGTATTAGACTTTGGTAGAGGGACACGTAGTGCGGGTGGGTGTATCAACTGACTGGAAAAGGTTAAAGTATAAACACACGCTAAGAAAGGAAATGCTATCGCGCGAGGCCGGTGGTAAATTTCCGAGCAGAAGTATGAAGCAGCCGTAAGATGTATATTGGCAACCTAGTTACAAGATTGTGTAATACATTTGAAAAGGTGGTAAGAAAAATAGGGTGTTGATAGCAGCCAAAAACAACTACAGTTTTGTTCTTCATACAAACATGAATACGCAGGTGCGATGTTAAGTGTCAAAACAACAGGCACACTGAACCATCCACGCCCGTTCTTAACAAAAATCAATGCGCCACCAGGGCACCTTGTATCCCAGTCACAGCGGTAAACTCTCAATGTTTTCACGCTTAACAGGCGTGACTCGCGGTATGCGTAACGCTTTCCAAGCGTGAGCACAAATATTTTTTGCACACTTGTTTAAGGCGTGGTGAAGTTTCACGCTAAGCACTCACGCTTGCCACCTGTGGCTGGCATCTTTCTTAACGCTTTGTGAAGGTGAAAAAGAGGATTGTCCTTACCTGGTGCGGCATTCTCCAGCTATGTATAACACGCATCTCTGACCGTCAGAAATCGATTAGAAAGAAAGCTGAAAGAAGACAATAGTTACTGTGCCGTAATTATGGACTGAGGCAAAACAGACATTATTTTATTGTATCTTTCTTTTAAGTGATTTCTGACGGTCAGAGAGGCGTCTGATACACAGCTGGAGAATGCCGCATCAGGTAAGGACACTTCATCTTTTTCCACTTCACTAAGCGTTAAGGTCGCCAGTCCCGGATCGGCAAACCTCACGTTGCGATTACGGTGTTTATTCTTCGTTCCACACGACCCCAAACTTAGTAGCTTTTGCAGAGCACGGGGTTAGGATTGCCGCTAAATTTCGGTTGTGGTAAACCCAAGCGCCGTTGAAGACAGTGCAAAACAAGTGTTCATAAAGCATATTGAACAAGTGCAGCTGGCGAATGGAATCCTATACATTTAAGCCTGTGATGTGCATTCTTTTGGCAACTATACCGATACGTTTGTGAGAAAATTAAGTTATGAAGTCTGGTGGAGATCACTGCAAAGGTTGACATTTTGAACCAAAGTATAGAGTCAAAGAAATTTAAACAGATTTCAAACTTGAGCGAAATTTTTTATCCGCAATAACTACAAGAATGCTTCCGAACAGAGAAATCTGAGAAAGAAAGACGGGAGCTCTAAAATAGGCTCCCGAACAACTGTTGATGCCGCTTTAAAGCAGCACGTGAATACTGCTATGAACTATACTCAGGCGAGGTGTAGCTTCATCGACAAATCGCTTAGCATTTTTAGCGCCAATGAAATTTCGTCGACGCCATCACGTGTAACTACTACTTGAACGAATCCTAGTAACTGCCTAAAATCAGACACGAACGTAGCGTCCTATGGGCAACACACACGCAGAAACAGCATGAAGGCTTTTTGCAGTGGTGTGTCCAGTTGCAAATTCACGATTTCGCTGGGTTATGCCGCCTACCAGCTGCTTCACGTCGCCTCATACCGTGCACCGGCAAACGATGTCCACGGGTGAAACTTGGCTGAGACAAAATTACCCGCATTTCCCCGAAGGGGAGCATGGGGAAGTGCGAATGCACGGGTGATGCTATGAGGGGGAGTTATGTTGAACTGTGTTGGCATTCGCCCGTTAGTTGCATTTAACACCCCAGCGTGATCAAGTGGGGATTCACACACCCCGTTAGTCGTTCTCTGGAAATCTTGGTGAATTAAAGTGTATGTTCGAGGAGATCACACACACACGCAAGTAAAGTTAAACGACAGTATTCTTTATTCAGCACTTGTTGGTGTTGTCGTTGTAGTTGACGGTCATTATGACCGCCTTGTGGTCACTGAAATGTACGGTCAAGAGTTGTTGCAAGACCGCGCGTATCAGACAGTTCCTCGCAAAGGCCAGGTCGATGTAGCTGCCGTTGATGGTGGTGGGAGCCTCTAGCGGTAGGCACGTCATGGAGTGGTTGGCGAGCATGTATTCCATCAACCACTCGCCGCCCTTTCGCACGTCCACGTTGAAGTCCCCAACAACCACGACCGGGTCCGAGGGCTTTACGCGCCTGGCCACACTCTCCATCGCCGCGTCCACGTATTCGACGACGTCGTCGCGCGAGATGTTTGGCGCGAGGTAGAGGGTGACGACCACGATTCCGTCGCCCGAGCACGCGTCGGTGTAGACGGCACTGTACGGCGACTCGTCCCTGACCGGCGAGGTGGACACGGCGTGCGACACGAGGTTCACGTAGACGTGACCGACGAGGTAGACGCCGCAGTACTCGCCCCGACTTCCGCTCCTGGCGAAGCAGCAGTCGTCGATGGGGAAGTGGGAATGCACGGGTGATGCGAAAGAATTCTTCTTGGCCAATCGCCCTAAGTGGGTATGTGCACAAAAAATTAGGAACTCTTCTTGGCCAATCGCCCTAAGTGGGTATGTGGAGCGGACGGACGGACGGACGGCGGTGGACGCGTGATTCAGGGTCACTTAAGAAGTGCATTCGCACTTAAAAAGCGGCTTGGATCAATGCATTTGCACTCTCATACAACGCGTTAACTTCTGCAGCGATGTGCCGCACAAACGACGGCAATTTTAATGCGGTCATAAAGCGGCGGTTCTGTACAATGCCACACAATTTTACGCGCTTCGTATTGTGCGTGTCGATTGTGTGAATTTGCGTTAGGCAATATTTTTCGTAATTTTCTAAGTGCTTTACGGAGGGCGGAAAGAGCAGGTGGCTCTATCACCCGTGGTGTAGCGCCTCCTCGCCCGAGAACCGCCACCGACGCGAACCACAAGCGCGGCGGCGAAGTTTGCCGCCAACAAGCCAAAGATGCCGAACGCCATACGGTGAGACCGACGGAAACCGGACGGAGAACGACAGAAGCAACTTCCAGCCACAACAACGAGAAACTTACCGTCTCATTTTTTCTTCTCATCGTTCTAGGTCGACCGTGTGGTCCGTGTCCAACAGAAGCTACACAGAGAACTAGGCCTGACACAAACTAAAGCAAAGTTTCGAGGTCAATAGGTAGATCTACACAATACCCTAAAAACGTCGTTAGTCAGAAAATATTTCAATACATTATTAGCAAGACATTGGGGAATAGTTTTCTTACCTGGGTATTCCAAGTGACCGTGCATGACAGCTGACTGCCCACTGTAAGAACGCCATCTTGCAGGAAAAGTGGCGTTCGTAGTGAACGGCGCCGCGTCGCGAGAAAATTCAAGGCAGTCGACACTTGGTGTTCTCGCACCAACCGCGCGGCACACCACACCGCCCAACCAAGAGGAAATCACCCATGAGGTTGTTCCTTCTTTGCCACTTCTTACCACAAAAAGCGAACTCTCCGCATAGAACACACGTGAATGGCAGAAAGACATGACGGGCAAACTGCCTGCTTCGGCCGATGCCTCCAAAGGCACTATCTCCGTTTTCCCGCCAAAATCGCTGAAGCGAGCGGCAATTTTCAATCCCTTTGCATGACAGAATAAATAAAAGAAGCCCAAGTGGCTGCAACATGTAGCAGCGCTCTCCACGGCTCCGTTGTGGATACATATCAGGATATGTATATGCGTGATTAAGAAAAGCGCGATCCCTGGCGCGAGATTTTTCTTAGCGTACTTTTTACGGTTTACACGCATGTAATTTTGCATCACGCGTAAAAGAAAGCGAATGTGGGTTTTCCCAACCTGCTTCACGCATATAACGAAGAAAACCAGACGTACTTAGAGTAACGTGGTGCTCAAAACCAAGTTTGCACAGAAAAGGAGGGTGTTTTACGCTTACTATGCGTGAAAAAATTCAGAGTGTAGAACACAAATTTTCTGCTGAGTTTCTCTTTTAAAGACGAAGATTTACGGTGCTCACAGATGGTGTGTGTAACGCCATGAAGCCCTGCAATAAAGTCAACCTTCTCAAATGATGATAAATATTGATCGCAGGTGAAGTAAAAGAAAAAAAAACGTTGCAGTGGACGGAATCGAACGTGATCCCCTCGCGATATGAAGGTGGCGTCTACCCAATGTCTGCAATTCGACAGATTCAAAACTCAGTTCCAACTCCGACGAGAACCACAGAATTTGTCACAAGAAAGCTTGGTGGTCAACCGTCGTCGTCCTTAGATGAAGGGGTGCATGATTTTGTTTTTATTTTCGCGGATAGCGTAGTTTCTCTCAAACTGCCGACGCCGGCATAACATGGATCTGTTAGAGCCAATAAAACATCGCGATTGTCAGTCACATTTCTAGTAGTACTCAACAAAACAAAGCATTCGTGTTCTTAAAAAAAGGCATCTCCGTCTATGGTGGTGCAGAAGCACTCGTCACTGCAGTATCTGCAATGTTTGTTTGATGAACTTTCACAGATTAATCGTAGATTCGACAAATTCAGTTACAGTAGTGGTTACCGGTCAATAAACGGAAGCTTTTTCTGTAATATTAATCTTGGTGCTTCAGGGAAGAAGGGTAACCGGTGGTTCTCGCGAAATTGAGAAGCTTGTTTTGAATGTTGCATGTGGGCTTGCAGAAGTCTTCGCTTCACGCAGGTGTTTTACGACACATAGATTTCTTTGATTTTTTTGTGTGTGTCAGGCGGATTTTACGGATTAGGGTGTCACTGGTTTCCGACGAGTGCGGTTATAACTTCGGTATTACTAGTGACGTTACACACTGCCGGTAGGTAGCTCACCGAGTTCAGGCTTTTCAACGACGGTGTGCGGTGGTAGGCTGGGCGGATTCTGAATACGAGCGCTTCCAGTAATTTTGTGAGATCGTTCAGGAGGTGCTCCGGGGTCCCATTATGATGATAAATGAGGCTGTGCAAATGTTGCAATGTTGCAGCAGTTCTCATTGGGGAGAGTAGCCAATACCAAGCGCTCCATCAACAAGAATAATGGGGCATTTATATATACCTTTTATCTTCTTCTTCAATAATATTCAAAATGTTTTTGAGCATGGGATTATTGTTCCCACCTATGGACGTGACAGTTGCAGGCTGAGAAAGGGCTTTATCTTGCTCTTAAAAACGCGCTACGACTGTCGCTTCTAGTGTTGCAACCGTACCCTAGTATCAAGACGGCAGGAGTTGCGGCATCGCAAACAGCGATTTTCTGCGTGTCACATGACATTCCCGGACTTTCAGTGGGCTGTTTTGACAAGGCTTCTCTGCTTACAAAGAATATAAGAAGTACAGATAATGGTTGCTAAAGTTGGCGGCACGTTGTACACTCAGTGTTGCAAGACTCGTTGACTTGAAGATGGCGCACATTGGTGTTGGAATATGAATGTTTTCGCAAAAACACTACGGATCTTTCACTAATCTTCGTATGTGCCTTAAAGACGGGAAGTATACGGCTCGTTATGTGTTGAGATTTGAATGCCTCATTAAAACATCCAAGATTCTCCGCCTGGGAACATGATTTCAGAAAAGCACCATCTCCTATCGTTTGTTATTTTGCCCTTTTTCCAGTCGCAATGAATGGTGGAAATACCATTACAATAAAAGAAACTAGGTAAAGTGTATTGAAACGATACATATCAGTGATCTTGCACTTAGGGAACCACTGAAGACGTGTAATAAAATAGGTTAAAATCATCACTCTAATAATTATCAAAAAACAAATCAATCTATCAATCAATCGATCAATCAAGCAAGGGTGTAGAAATGCACAAGGCACAAGCGAGGCCTGTTTACGGACGAAATAATAAATAAAGAAACAAGAAAACAGCACAACAAAAAAGAAATTCGTCTGGACCGTCAGCATACACGCTGTACGCTGAAGGAACGAATTTAAATATTCTGACAAAAGGAAAAAATACATTGTCGTCACACAAATGAGTCATAACATATGCTTAATACAGAGGACTTCGTAATGTAACAACGATGCTTAACATGGCCGATGTAATAAAAGCGAGAACGAAAAATACTGAACACGTGCGCCATACAGTGGAAGCAGCGATACAACAGAGCTATAATTTGAAGAACAGAGTGTCCGACATAGCCATAAAATGCATATAATCGGCCATTTATGAAACGGACGAAATAAGACATAGATCATACCGTGCATGTTTCAAAACTGCAGGCACGGTATCTGTTAAAATAACAAAGTCGCTAAACATAACTTTTAAGTTCTTCAGCCTAAAGAGCGTCAATGCATCTTACAGGAGCTGCAAAAAGCAAAAAAGGGCACTTTTGCTTGACAGACAAAAAACTAAAGCCTGGCTAAGCTTCCCGCTATTGAAATGGAAAATTAATGTAACATCTCCGTTTCACGCCAACCCTTTATACAAAGCATGAGAGAGAGAGAGAGAGAGAGAGAGAGAGAGAGAGAGAGGGGGGGGAGAGAGAGAGAAAATATTTCTCATTAGCAATACAAACACTCCAACTTTAAGTGACGCTGCCTGGGCTCTGGCCACCAGCTGAATCTGACCAGCCATAGAAAGGTGCCAAACAGCAAGGTGTCAAATTCATCTGGCTAGGACTGGTTTACAACAGGTGGAGCCGTGTCGGGTGCACAAAGGAGTGTGATTTTGTAAGCCGTGGGTTTGTTCGTTGTCCCTTAGAGAGGTCCGGGATGGCTGAGGTAGAGCGCGTCTTTGAAGGCGATACAGTTATATTCCCGTATGTATTTTACATCAGTGCCTACTTTCGCGAAAATTGGTTGAGTTGGAACCTTGGCGACAGCTGTCTGTTCTGCTCAAATACCAAAATGACATAGCTTTTGCTCTGAGTTTAACGCAGACGAGGAGAGGGGTTCTGCTGGAATAGGCATTCCATTAGCTGGATGGCGCATCACATCATGAAAACCAGAATGAGATTTTCGAGGGGTAATGTCTTTTCAGGTTGTGAAATAGGGGCAATTCAAGAGGAAACTGGCCTCTGTCCCAGAATTTTTGCGTGCAAGCGGCTAAGTCAGAGATAGACTCGTCGGTGAGATTTCTTAACAATTTACTGCTGACTTTGTCTGGCCCGGTGGCATTTTGGTTCTAAGGCGATTTATCTCTGCTGTATCTTCGGCTACTCTAGGCGGGGCGTTCAATGCCTAGTTTGCGGCTTTCGTATATTAGGGAAGAGTTTCGCGGGTGGACGGCCAGAGGTATCGGTTACGGACTTTGTCTAGTAACTCTGACCTCGTTCCCTTGAACTTGTACACCAGGGTTTGTAGTTGCTGGTGCGCCTCCGATCTGGTGTTTTCCGGTTCGAGTAAATGTCTAGGTAACTTCCGTGTTATCGCATTTCCGATTTGTTTGTTCATCTTATTGCGTGTGTTTACGCAATTCTGCCTGGTCAGCTCTGAAGTGTAGACCGCTATCTCCTCATTTGGGCCTGCAATCATCTTACATAGGTTCCTCATTCATCTCTTGTTTCAGTTTCTTCTTTAATTCTTTCGTTTTCCTCTATAAGACGACCTGACGGTTGCCAGTCGTTGTGATCGCTTTGTTCGTCAATGTCGTCCTATAACGCTTGAACAGCATCCAAATTTTCTTACTGCACGCCCCGTAATCGCATATCAATACGCTTACCGCCGCCCTACGGCTGGAATCTGGGCATATGAACGTATGCCGGCCGACTGGCCGACGGCCCCTGGCCGTTGGACAGCCATGTGAGTACGGCCGTATACGGCCAAAAGGCCCACATTTGGACACGGGCCGAACATGGCTGCCGGAAAAAGGCCAGACAGAAAATCACTGGCCAAAGCACACCGGCTTGATTTAGGCCAAACAGTTCTGTGCTGCCTGCGAGGGGAACGTGCCAGGACGCGCGACGTCAGCGTTTAGGAGGCAAATGCAAGGAAACAGCGCACCGACGACATGCTGAGCTAATTGTTTGCAAATCGCTTACATTTTTTTCTTTGAGGAGTGTTGTAGTAGATAAAGTTCTTACCAAGTTACTTTGTGTTCTCGATGTAGGTGTTTTGTTGATTGAGTGTTTTATTATGTTTTTCACGTGTTCACACGTATATCATGTTTTTGTTATTGATATGCAATAAATTGACTGTGTTCCGAAAACAAACTTTTCACGTTTTGCTTTCGAACTTTTGAAGCGGAAAAAGACTAGAAAAAACGTAATCCTAAACACAAAATCAACAAGTGGGCTGTGCGCTAAGTAAGAACCCCCAAATACCCTAATAAATTCCTCTACAGCTTTATATCAAACACCCAAAAACAAAAAAAAATACCTCGAATGCAGATCAGCACTGCTCCCAACGCGCCCTCTGGAAACTCCCAGTTGGAGGAAATAATACGCTCTCAATGGTATCCCTGAAAACTCCCATTGTAGTGATAGTGAAATGAAACTCCCATATACTCCTGAAAAAACTGCGGGAATAATGGCAGTAAGCGAATATTCCAATTGGAAGCTGGAAACTCCGAATTGTCACTGAGTTATACGACAAGTCATTTACTCCCATTCCGGCTTATTTGTGTTCAGTGTGTAAAGAACAGGTCTTCGACCACTGCAGCAAAAATCAGCTTGTCCTTCTCTTCTGTTTTCGACCTTGTCCTTGCACTCTGCTTGCAACATGCAATCCGGCCGTTTTGATTCGCGTAGGCATGCCTTGATCGTCTAATAGCATCACTCGAACTATTAATAAGCCCGCAAATCACCATTTGAGGAATGCCTTGTAGAAGCAGCGAGTAATCTTCGGGCGTTCTGCGATTGGTGACGAATGCTGACGTGCAGAGCGAATAGACAATTAAATGAGCATTTCTTTGGATCACTTTTAAATATGGAAGTACACAGAAAAAAAAACGGAGGAAATTCCTTTTAATATACCAGAAACTTCTCAGTGGCTAAGGCGTTGCGCTGCTGAGCACGAGGTCGCGGGTTCGATTCCCGGCCGCGGCGGCCGCTTTTCTGATGGAGGCGAAAGGCAAAAACGCCCGTGTGTACGAGATTTCGGCGCACGTTAAAGATCCACAGGTGGTCGAAATTAACCCGGAGCCCTCGACTACGGCGCGCCTCATCGCCTGCGCTGCGTCGGCGCGTTACACCCTACAATCAATCAAAACCAGAAACTTGCCTACTTTATCGTCAGCGGAAAGTGAGGTGAAAGACAAGTTCAGTGGTCGAGTTATATACATAATAGACAAAATGAATAAAGGTTCCCGGCTTCTCTCGCTGGCAGTTTGTTGTCGATAGCGCAACACCCTGCGATTTTTCTTCACTGACGCTTCATATTACTACGCCGCTCGCATGCCGCTAGCCTCATCGTAAACAAACGATGAAACAGAAAAGTACAACACAAAACATTCTGCGCAAATATTTATCAGGACTCGAGAAGCACTTGCGCCAAAGCCACCGCAATCGCCACATTCGGCCGAAATGCACCATCGGGATTAAAGGAATGCTACGAAGTCATGGGTCTGTGGTGCTTCAGTAACCTTCGCAGTACTGCTGCCGCAAGTAAGAAAATCTGCGCTCCTGCGAGTAAACAAGAACGCGCATGCGCGCCACGCCGGTCTCGACAACAGGCGCCAGGCCTCCAGAGTGCGCATCAGTGGCTTTTGCTAGGCCCTCGCGTGGTCCGCAATATTAAGTCCCGGCCTTCACATGCTCACATTTGTAACATCTCGTAAAGGCTAAAAGTGTCTGAAAACAAGAACAATAAAAATATAATAGTGAGCCTTTAATCCAAATATTCATTCTTATAATACAATACTTCAGCCTTAATGATAATATTTCACACTTTCGAACAATCCTGTCCTTCTTTTCATCGGAAGGATACGGCGCAATTATTTTAAAAGTTGTTTGTAGCACATGGTTTTGGTTGACAGATATTGATAACGAGGCACCAATCGGCCGTGTACACTTTTTTGAAGCTTGTACCGAATACGCACAGAATGAATGAATGAAACAAATCTTTATTAAAAACAACAGGTGCAGTTGTTAGGGCACCCGCCTGGTGGAGGGTATCCCTAGTCCGGGATCCCCTGGCTGCGGCTGGCTGCGCGGGCCCTTCGCACCAGGTCAAGCTGGAACGTAGGGTCATTGCTGGTCAACCACGCCGTCCACTGTTGTATAGAGGGGTTGGGGATTGGGTGCAGGTCCGGTGTCTTTTGGCACTCCCACACCCGATGGTATAGGGTACCGGGCGCTGGGCAGTAGTGGCGGGTGGCTGGATAGTCTGTCGGATAAATGGCATGAAGAAGGGTATGGTGTGGATACGTGTTAGTTTGAAGTCGTCTGAACGTTGTTGCTTCATCCCTTGTGAGTTGGTGGTGTGGGATGGGGAAAATATGCCGTGTGTGTCGGTAGTCCGCCAAGATATCTGTGTAGCGCAAGAGAGGTTGCGGATTAGGAGGAAGAGGTGGTGACTGCCCCGTGAGAGAAACGGCCCGGTGTATGTAATCACGGGCAGCGGCGTGAGCCGGCTCATTCTTCTCAAAGGATTCGTGTCCTGGCAACCAAACTATATAAACTTCGGGAATGCTCTCTCTTGTTAAAAGAAGACGAAGTGCTGTTTTAGAAATTCGACCTTGTAAGTAATTTCTGCACGCTGCCTGAGAGTCGGAAAGTATGGTGATTGGGTATTGGGCAGTGGTGATGGCGTGGGCTATCGCGGCTTCTTCGGCAGTATCAATCGCTGTGGCGTTGACGGTGCAGGATGTGAACTCTTGGCCCCGTCCATCCACTACACAAGTTACATGGGCGGGATGGCGCGGATAAGGGGATGCATCCACATCACAGGTATTTAGGTCGTTTGCATATCTGGCGGACATGGCTCGTGCTCGGGCAATTCTTCTGGCCTTGTTGTACTCTAGATGCATATTTCTTGGTATTGGGGCCACTCTTATATGCTGTCGAATCTTCAAAGGTATGCTTGTTTTCTGATCTTTAACCGGTGGAGTGGTATAACCTAATCGGTGAAGAGTTGCGCGCCCCGTCGTTGTTTTCTTCAGGCGCTCTATCTGAGAAGTGTGGTGCACTTCTTGTAATTCCTCCCAACTGCTATGCACGCCTAATTGTAATAATTTAGATGTCGATGTCTTTGAGTGTAGCCGGAGTGCAGTCTTGTAGGCTTGGCGAATAATTATATTTAATCTGGCTTTTTCGTTCGTTTTAAGGACCAAGTACGGTGTTCCATAGGTGATTCTACTTGTGAGTACTGCTTGTAATATTTTGAGCGTGTCAGGTTCTTTGAGGCCATATCGACGATGTGCGACGCGCTGAATTATGTGTGTCAGCTGGTTGACAGTCTTCTGGAGGGGAGCGATTGTTTGGAGCCCAGAGCCATTTTTAGGGACAACAAGTCCAAGTCCAATAATTACCAAGTGAGGCACAGTTGGGACGGGTTGCTCATTTATGAATAGGTCCGGGTCTGGGACGGTGGACTTGTTTTGTTTCGGGGTACCAGGACTAAGTGTCGAAAGGGCCGATTTATCTGGGGCACATTCAACCCGTCGTTCTCGAAGGTATCTTTGCGCCTTGTCTATAGCGGCTTCAAGTGCTTCTTGTTGCTCACCCATGGATCCTGTAGGCGTCCAAAAGGTGAGACCATCTGCGTAGATGGCGTGACAAAGGTGGGGAATATCTTGCAATGATGGTGGGAGGTCCTTCATGGCAAGTTTGAACAAAAGTGGTGAGATCACTGACCCCTGTAGAGAAGCTCAATGAAATCTCCACGACTTGCTGACTAATCTTCTGCTAGGGCGGTGAATTACATTGCTCCTATTGCATCATTCGTAGTAACAAGAAACTCTTCGCCTGTTGATGTGCCCAAAACATCTGCAGTCGCAGGAGATACCAGCAGCCCTGGGCCATATCAAAGGCCGTTGACGCGGCCTTGTGAAACTGTTGGCTTATTGGGTTACACTTCGCAGACATCCTAGTGATTATAAATTTGACATCGTCCAGCCTGCTCATCCGCAGATCCACCAGCGGTGGTCACGGGGCAAGGCGCAAATTCGGCTCATACAGGTTTGTGGCATTAATTAATTTCCGGCCCATGACGCGTCCCTTTACATGTGTTTCTGGAGAAGACCTCACGGTTGGTATCGGGGCGATGTCTTGCATAACTCGTAAATGTTCTCCTCTCCTTTTAACGTGGTGTCGTTTCCTCGTTATCCTGTGTTTTTAAAGGCGTTTTTTATTAATTCATCCGTATAATGTCGCTCCACTAGAAGACCGCTGCAAATGTCATTCTTATGTCCTACAAAAGTGAAAGTATTGTTTTCGCGCTGTAGTAGGGTCACAAAAAAAGTATTTACAGTTTTGTATTGAACGCACATAGAATTACTCGAAGAAACACTAGCTTTTTTATTGTTTTAACCGTTCCAGGGTACTGCTAGTGTGATGACTGAAAAGAGCTGCAAATGTGGGTTTACAGTTTTGAAGTATAAAAATGTTGTGTGTTGTCCCCTAAGTACAAGTGCCAACACAAATAACACAAAAGCGTTCAAAAAATCAAGTTAGGTACATCAAAATGATTTAGTTGCTCCAAATATTTACACCATTTTTTCCTAAGGTAAAAAGAATAGTCTCAGATAAAAAAAGAACTGATGGAGCAATTGCAACTGCTCAGGAACTTTAATACAATTTATTCATGACGTCACAGGAATTTATAGGTGCGATTCGTGTCCGTGTACCTGAGCCAAAATCAATACACCAGATCGGCAGATTGCAGTGGCTCCTCTAGGACACTTTTAGGTATTCCCCTAATGCTAATGTGCCATTCGCACAACGATTACTGTGTTTCGGCACAGGCACATAGTACGTCACTTTTTCCTGTTTCACATCATAAAGCGTGAAATAAAGTACTTCAATATTTACCGTCTCTTTAGTGCTAAAAGCGTCTTTCGTTGGTTGAATGAAGCTGAGTGATACTAAAAAATGGTTCTTCTAGAATGAACCATGCTGTAGTTTGCCTTCATGTCCTCTTTATATGGGTAAAGTTGTAGAATTCTTGCGCCATAAAAATCCAAATATCATAAGCAAAATTGTAGAATTTTTTGTAACAGCATCTTCAGACCTTTCTTTGTTTTGCTGGGCCTACTCCACACTGCACGGTGACCCGAACAATAGTTTAGGGGAGCAGGCTTATCTCGCTTGTTGCTGGGGCAACCCCTCACCCACGTCATTTATTACAGCGTGCCCGTTCAGAAGCGTGCACTTTCAGAGGCATGCCCAGTTTTCTTCGAGCCGGCTTGAGCGCATTCGAGCCTGCCTGAAATTCAAACATATGAATAACTTGCCAGTAGGTTTTTTTACTATTTACTTCATTGTCTTCGTTGCAACTGCGGCAGAGAAACCGGAAAATCTTGTTTTGGTACCCACGGATCAGGAAAAATTCCTTATTAGTTCACCTGCTCAAACAAGTTTTCAGTAGGTTGGCTGCAGCGTGGACGTCTTTGCAGCAGTAGTAAAACGGCATATTTTCGGATTCACACGGTCTAATGCTGGGCATCACTGATTTTACGATTCTACACGTTCACGTATACACGTCGACACGTTCAAATTTTACAGTCCACACGTTATTCGCGTTCATGCGTTCCTGCAAAACCACAGGTGTGATTCCGACGACGCGAAGAGCTCTTTTCTCTGCTTCGTCTATTTTTGTTTCATGCATCATCGTTTTTTTATTCTTTTCTGCTGTGCCTAAATGGGAGGGTAAGGGTATCGCTTTTTTTAGTTTTTATCATTTATTTCCGACCAACCAAACACATGGAGGCATTTTATTCGCCTCTGGTACCAAGGTGGTCTGGCAAGCCAACATGGAGTAGTTTTTGCCCGCTATGGGCACCCAAATTTCTTCTAAGTTGATTTACTCTTTTCCGCTCCACAAATAGCCAGTTTGGCTGTAATACAAAAATTTCAAAGTCGTCGTTTTTACTGGTAGGTGCTGCGCACCGTCGACCAACAGAACTGTTATGGGTGCGGAGTACCTTAGCACCGCACAATATCCGTCCGCGTCCGTCTGCATAGCATTTACAATCGTCAAAAATCACTGAGACACCGCCAGGATTCTAGCCTGTGTCTTGTGGACCAGACAGAGTTAGTGTCAGTCGTCTTACCCATTGGGCTGCGACCGTGAGTTAGTACTTGAAAGTCAAACGGCTTACGCCTTCGCCTGTAATGAAGGTGAGTACCTTAGGACCTATCACATTGTCCGACCGCGTCCATCCGTGCCCACATCACCATGAAGAGAAAATCAAGGGAAATTAGATTTTAGCCGTGAGTTGCAGTTTTATTTGGGGAATAATCAAGGTGCAACTCACGGCTAAAATCAAATGACGATCACGGCGCAAATCGGCTGTCACTGGGGGCGCAACTTGGATGTCATTCCGAGTCCCCATACTACACACCCTCTCCATCATCCACGGAGTGGAGATGCTGCCATTGTTTCTGCTTTCGAGTTCGCTGCACACGTATTGTTTCCCGCCATTGCTAGCCTCACACCCTGCAGACGTGCGGGTGGAGCAGTGGTTAAATTGCCGGTTTCATAACGTGAAGGTCCAGGGTTCAATTCCCGGGACCTCCGTAACCGCATATTTTCATGATAAGCGCACTCATAATACCTGCTCGCGGGCTGGTAGCTTCCTGCCCATTTTCGCTCACGCTTCTTGATTTTAAATTTCCACCCTCTTAACTTCTACGATGATGATTGTTTTGTGATAAAACTCTACGGCAGAACTAAAACGTTACATATCTCAGCTGTTAAAAGAGAGGAACTGGGCTTCCGGCTTTATCTTAGATTCGTTACAATTAAAACCACGGAGCCAAGACATAATCGCAAAGACTAAAACTTCCCACGCGCGTATGCACGTTGACTAAATCCCATATGGAAGCTAAGATAACCTCTTAACATACGCTTCCTCATATATTTGTTAACAAGACCCCGTGCGGGAGCAGAAACGTCTTTGTTTTTATCATTTCGTATGGTAGGAGTCGCTTTTTATTTTTTGTCTTGTCGTCTCCCGACCAGACGCTTTTCCGTGCAACTTAAGCTCTCTCTATGGAGGGCATTAAATTGAATACTTATTTTAAATCTCCTGGGGGAAATAGAGTCGAATTCATTAAACAAGCATATTTAGTTCACATTCTGCATTCATTCTCTGAGCCCCTCATTCTCATTCAGATACGGCTGTCATGTACATCTCCTTCTCTGTGTTTTTCTACACACAAGCACACACGCACGCGAGCACGAGCACACACACGCGCACGCACGCATGCTCACCCTAAAATACATACTTGCAATAATTCAACCTCGGATAATTAAACTATCGTTTAACTCACACAAATTCGAAAATTTTGGTTGGCCTGCAATGCTTGAAATATATTTTAAAGCCGTGAATCTGCCTAATTGCGTAAATTCAATTATTTCGTAATTTTGTTGGTCCTTACCTGGATAATACATCGTAAGTTTGCCGCTTCTAGCTACAGATTCGAAACCTTTCACCTTATGCTGGGAACCACGAGTTCTTGACCAGTGGACCAATCTCTAGAAATTAATTGTCTGCTGTTGTTTACATAGAAAAAAATGTTTGTAACTCTCATGCAAAGACAAAGCCATTCGTGATTTTTTTCAAAGCGTGAATAGCGCTTCAGTATTTTGTGCGAATAATGTATTAATAAACATATGTGAACGTTTCATTACAGCACATGTTTGCATGTTCCCCGAGCGATGTATATAGGAATGCTGTTAATTGAGACTTGTGATAATTCTGACACCATTCAGGGGTCCCTTGAAGTTTGAATTATCGCTGGTCTACTTTATGTATTTATGTACGTATGTATGTACGTACGTACGTACGTATGTGTGTATGTATGTATGTATGTATGTATGTATGTATGTATGTATGTATGTATGTATGTATGTATGTATGTATGTATGTATGTATGTATGTACGTGTGTATGTATGTACGTACGTTTGTATGTATGCACGAATGTATGTATGTATGTATGTATGTATGTATGTATGTATGTATGTATGTATGTATGTATGTATGTGCGTATGTATGTATGTATGTAGGTATGTATGTGTGTATGTACACCCGGTGTCAATATAAGCCGGGGCACGCGAGCGCGTGGTAAAATGCATCGCCGGGACATCTGACGTTGCACTTCTGGTGTCGAGACATCGATGTGCGCGTGCGCGTCCAACCACGCTCGCTAGCCTGTCTTTTCGTTCGCTTCTAACGGCAACGCTGATCACATTCAGAGCTTGGCGCCAGGGGTCACTTTCATTGCTGAACACGTCTTGCTCGTACACGCTTCAGCGGCCGAGGCCGCGGGTGAAGTTGCGTTGCTCGCCCTGCCATGCTGTGACAGATAACTAATCCTTCCCGTCTCGCGTTGACAAAATTGTGCCCCACATGTGCTCTCCCACCTGGTCGGCGACTTTGGCTAGTTTCGGTTTCCCAATTTGTGGTGATCCTAGCGGCACGGTGCTGCGGCGTGGCCCTTGCCTTTCCCTCAGCGTTTATTTCTTTCCACACGGTCAACGCTTCCGCGCCTCCTCACGTATGCGCAACAGCTCACCAGCGCCAATATTTTTTTTAAATGCAGAGCATTTCAGTAACTCACGATGTCACCCGCGTTGACGTGCGTAGTCCGCACCGTCGTTGTCCCTACTATATAAAAAAAAATGCTATCCGGCGCCAGGTTTCGATCCCTCGACCCTGCGGGCCGGACGAAATGTAAATGGTGCTCTACCCACTGCGCCACAAAGCCGACACAGAATGGGGCGCTACTAACGCGCCTTATATCCCTGACTCATTCAAATTACTGCTGACCAGCGCTCTCTCGTCAGCAGTTGCCACAAGTGCAACAACATTAACGTAACGCAAACTACTTAACGTCGTGCGCCCCTGGAAATGCTCTGCATTTGATCGTGCCCCTCGCGAGGGGGATGTTTCACTGCATCTTCCTACTAGCCAGTACACTCGTCGCAATCTGTCGGATGTTGTGCGAACCCTTTGCGGCTGATGGTGCGTGATTTGAAACGATATTTTTTTCTTCAATGCATTTCGGAGCATATTTCTTCCATATAAAAAAGGATGTCGGGGAAACTTTGTAATTTCTTTTTTAGTAAACGGAGCCATCACAAGAAGCAGAAATTGCCAAGAACAAGCATGGCAAATCATCAGTGGCCAGTGTGTCCGAGCTTGGCAATACCTCGGCCGCCATTATTTCTTTCTCTCGCCGCGCGGCGGCGCGCCAGTTTGGTACGTGCGTGAGCGAGGCGACGTGCGAAGGGTTGCGCTGGTTGTCTAAACGCCTCCACGGGCTGAAAGTTTCGCTGCATTATAAAATACATTCGAATGTATTCTAAATATGGGGCAGCGGAGGAAGGAGCGTCACCACTCCTGCGCAGCTCTGTGGTGCAGCAACACAGGGCGGTACAGTTCGTCAAAGTTTCTCGCCTTCTCGAAAGACGACAGGTAAGCAAATTAGCTTTGTACAGGTTATAGTGAATTCCTTACAAGTCGACCGATTGCACTCTTCTGTTTTCAAAATAATTCGCGCATGTAACGTGAAGTTAATGAGACATGTCAATCGTCTTGGAGTGGAAACTAATGTGCAAATATATCCCAGCTGTGCAGGTACGCAAAGTTTTAGTAGAAGTAAACGCGCCTTCGGCACGCAGACTCTTGCTCGCAAGATCAATTTGTGGTGGCATTGCCGTTTTGTGATTGCCTTAGTAACTGCTGGAACGTCGATTCAGTATACTTCTTAAGGTATTTTTGTTGTTTCGTGCAGCAGGTATGAGTCTAGGTCTTGGCCCCAAGTCGAGGACGGTTTGCTAATTCATTGGACGTTTCCTCCGGTGACTCTCCTCAATCCATTTAATGTCCTCACGACACACATGCTCACAAAGAAGGCACGTTCTACTGTACGCTCTTCTTGCCTTTCACGGCGTACCTACTACCACAGCGGTTGGTGGCGTGGAGGTGCTGCGCCCTAATCTCCGCCGTCTTGCTCCAGAACGTATATTTGCATCGAAACTACTGCCAAGCGTTGCTTCAGTGCTCCGAAAAATCTGACGTAACACAGCAGTACTCAATGAAAGTCGATTTTCACATGAAGCAGTGGAAGGCCAAACCGAAATACATGCGCTGTCTGCAAAGCGTTTCGCTCATTAAAAAAAAAATAATAAATCAAGTAGCATTGCCGGCTTTGCTGTTCAATCTAAACTTCGTGCCCGCGCCTTGTCATCTTATCGCGAGTGGGTTTGGTGTTCCATAGTTCTGAAGTTAGAATGGTCATGCCGCATCGGACAGGATGAGATAAGAGGCGCTGCCTAGACACGAGCTAGAGGGTAGCTTGTAACAACCTGGCCGATATCAGCGGCTTACAATAAAGGAAAGCTTTTCTTTCTGGGCGTCTTCTCGTCCCCCCCCCCGCCCGCCTTCCCTCCCACCCCCGGTAAGCATACTGCTAATTCACGCGCCATTAAAAGAAAATATGGGTGCGTTCTATTTGTGTTGCTATTGTGTTCTGTGTTCTGCGACGTGGTTGCGAATTAGTTTTGTACGTAGATATAATCCAGCAATGAGTGTCTATAGTGCGGTCATTGCGTTGCAACAGTTTAATGGCTGCATTTTGTTGGTGTGAACATGATTTCTCGGAAGTGTATGCAGGTTAGTGGGCTGGTCAACGCTTTCTTTAAGAGTTGGCGTTAACTCGCCCGAAAGGCAGGGCTTGAAGCATACGTGTGCGTGCTTTCTTTTAACATATAGGTTCCCAATTATTGTGTCTCTGTACTCAAACGAATTTTTTTAATGTCTAAGGAACATTCCTGTCTCGAAGTGAGCCCAAGAAATAAGTTTACATTGAATGGAACTTTGAAGTTCCTTTCTTCTCCCGCCGAGGTGTGCGGGAAAAAAATCTGTGTAGGAACTAGAATTTTCAAAATTCCTCTTTTGTAATCAAGTATTGTGTACCTAAATGTGTATTCATGGCTATACGTTTTCCACAACTTTAGGCGGAGACAGATACAAAAAGGGACAGGAAGACCTGTATCGGTATCCGCATAAAGTTGCACAAAAGTTCCAGCAATGAAATCAGAATACCAACTAGCCCGCCTAACCGTGTTATTGTAAATGTGTATGTAGCACGTTTTTTTTTCTATTGTAGAATAGCGTATGCCTAAATTTGCATATATCATATTTTTGCTTAGTCCAATACTGTGTACATCAAATGTATGTGCAATATTTGAGTGTAGTGCATGTTTTTTCATGATATCGAATAAAAGATGTCCTCATATGAAGTTTGAATAAAAGAAAAGCGAAAGGAATGTTTGTGTAACGCTACAGTTAATATCGCCACAAAGACAAAATCCGACACCAGAAAACGCACTATTATCTACATGCTTTCTTCGTTCAATTATTAAACGCGTTACTGCACACACATACCAAACGATGGGCGGCGGCCATTCCAAGGCATCGCCGCCGCTCGTCCAACTTTCGCGCCTGGTGCCATTGTCGAGCGGCCCACGAGACAGCGACCGGCGCCAGGTGCGAAAGTTGGGTGAGCGTCGGTTTTAGAGGCCGGCACGCGGCGGCCCGGCCCGGCTGCCCCGGAAAAAATGACGTCAGCAGCATCCGCAACGTCACCAACCTCCTTTCTCCCTCGCCACTCGTTGCCATGACGATAAGTGCAACGTTTTTCAGACGCCACGTACCACTAGGGGAGGATTTGGCGCTGTTGCGATTTACGCGGGACCACGGTGGATGCTACAGAGGCCGCCCCGTGTCGGTATTTCTAACAGCGGCGCTGTATCTGGGCTGGGCTTGACTGCAGCCTGTCCTTGTATCGTTTTACTCTCCCTCCGGAGTTCCCAGCAATGCATTTGTGTTTACAGGTAAAGCCGACTTTATGAAGACCGGCGGAAGCTTGGTCTTTGTAAGCTGGCCTTCCCACACTGCCTGTTGCGCAGCGAAGCATAGAAATCTACGGAGAGAGAATGATTAAAGACAACGGCTTTAACTCATGTGTAATTAAATGTAACCAAAAACCATTTGTATGAAAATGTGCTGATAAGACGATCTATACCGCTGTGCCAAGTTTCGTCTACTTGTCGTAATTAGGTAGTGCAGTTGTAAACGTTAGACAATTAGTTTGTTTGCATTATAACGCAATCCACGGAGAGAGATTGCCATGTATTGGAGAAAACGGTTGTAACTACGGCTCCGCACTGGTTCAGCAGAAATCAATCCCAGTCGGTGGAAGGACTTTTAATATTTTTTACGTAAAACATGCCATTGGTTTTTAACTAAAATGATCACACCAAAACATAATACGAACTGAAGCGAGAAATAATTCCCTTTATGAAGATGTCATGAGACTTCACCTTGCACACGTTCTGAAACAATTATAGAAGGGGAAACGGGAGAAGAGATGAGCATGGTCGTGGGTTTGACAAAAAATTAACAAAAATGAAAGCCGGTATTCTACACAAGCTAAAAATCAAAGCACCCCTCAAGGCCAGCAATGAAAAAACATCTGTAAAGTATGGTGCTGTGCTCCTTCCCATTATTCAACTTCATTAGTGGGAGAAGTAGCAGCCTGCGGAAATGATCTCGCTCATCCTTCTTGGCATTGACCCGAAAGGCGAAACCCAAAACTCCTGGTTTGCGCGAAGGCATTACCATTGTTCCGAAATCGCGGTCCATAGCGCGTCCGCTGTGCACCCTGACAAGTCGCTTCTGGACAAGCGCAACTTAATGATCCTCCACACATTCTCTATGGGATTCGTATCCGCACCGTTCGGAGGCCACTGTAGAGTGCGTAAGCCCAGATCCTCCTGCAGGTTGGTGACCCGACGTGCCATGTGACTAATATCTGCTCAACCAGCTCAACTCCGTAGATTGCGTTATAATGCAAACAAACTAATTGTCTAACGTTTACAACTTCACTACCTAATTACGACAAGTAGACGAAACTTGGCACAGAAGTATAGATCGTCTTATCAGCAAATTTTCATACAAATGGTTTTTGGATACATTTAATAACACATGAGTTAAAGCCGTTGTCCTTAATCATACTCCCTCCGTAGATTTCCATGCTTCGCTGCGCAACAGGCAGTGTGGGAAGGCCAGCTTACAAAGACCAAGCTTCATCCGATCTTCATAAAGTCACCTTTACCTGTAAACACAAACGCATTGCTATGAACTCCGGAGGGAGAGTAAAACGATACAAGGACAGGCCGCCTTCAAGCCCAGCCCAATAACAGCGCCGCTGTTAGAAATACCGATGTGGGAGAGCATATGTGGGGCACAATTTTGTCACCGCGAGACGGGCAAGATTAGTTATCTTTCACAGCATGGCCGGCCGAGCAACGCAACTTCACCCTCGCCCTTGGCCGCTGAAGCGTGTACGAGCAAGACGTGTTGAGCAAAGAAAGTGACCCCTGGCGCCAAGCTCTTGATGTGATCAGCGCTGCCATTAGAAGCGAACGAAAAGACAAGCTAGCGAGCGTGGTTGGACGCGCTCGCGCACATCGATGTCTCGACACCAGAAGTGCAACGTCAGATGTCGCGGCGATGCATTTTGCCACGCGCTCGCGTGCCCTGGCTTATATTGACGCCGGGTGTACGTATGTATGTATGTATGTATGTATGTATGTGCGCATGTTTGTACGTATGTAGGTATGTATGTATGAGTGTAATTATGTATATATGTATGTATGTGTGTATGTATGTGCGTATGTATGTATGTATGTATGTATGTAGTATGTATGTATGTATGTATGTATGTATGTATGTATGTATGTATGTATGTATGTATGTATGTATGTATGTGCGTATGTATGTGCGTATGTATGTATGTATGTATGTACGTATGTATACATGTGTGTGTATGTACGTATGTATGTATGTATGCGTGTTCCGTTATTTGCACCTTTTTCTGTCTCCTATAATAAAAAGTACCCAACTCTAGTTCACTCGCAATAATATTAAAAAATATTGCTTAGGAGACTTAACAGAGAAAGAGAGAGAATAACTATCGAGGTAAGGAGGCCGGGTGCCCTGGTCAGAGCAAGGTGAAAAGGAAGGGGGTGAAAAGGTAGGGGAAAGAGCTGTGCAGCGAATGTTCACCGTTCACACAAAGTTCACTCTTCATGCAAAGGCTCGCTGTCATACCAGGTTCACAGGAGTTCACACATTTTTTCACTCTTCACACAAACATAATTCGGATAGATTAGGTGCGTGTGCTGTATTCTAGGGGAGTCCGACAGACTGTAACACCAGTTTGAAGAGACCATTCTTCAGACACCATTCGGTAATCCTTTCGATGGTTGAGAGATCTTCCCGCACACGGGGTTTGTGTTCGGATTCGGACGTACGTACAGGGCCAATTGCTCGAAGCTGCACACATAATTTATTTCGCCGTTTCGGCTGGGACCGGTTGAATAAATTGAACTATTTAAACTACTTTGGTGTTATATATAGCGAAGATAAGAAGATCGCACGAATGACTAACATTTCAGTAGGCGTTTGTCCAGATCTTTCTCACCGTATTCATTACAAAAATAAAAAATAAATCAAAAGGAGGAGAAAGAAGGGCAACAAGGTTGTTGATTGATCTACTGGTACAATGAAAAGAGTATAAGCTGAGCCTGCTATTTCAGTACTAGTTGCTGCGTGGTCTGGAGGGAATACCTGATGTTTTAGAGTTTGTAGCAAGGCGCGCGAAAGGAGGACGTTGACGCACTTGCTTAGCTGTGGCAGCAACGGAGGTGTGTGGAAAACGTAGGGAATCGCTATTTTACCTCACCCTTGGTCAGCAACTACATTTAAAGAGCTGCACACCTCTATTGCCAACAGTCGCTCTTCTACCAAACAGAATTTAGACACGAGGGTTAAGCAACTTTATTGTAACATCCGGAGGTAACTTCCTTAGCATCGCCTGAATTTTGAAGAGGCATTTTCAACATGCTCTAACAGAGTGAGAAGTTTGAAAAATATTCCCCGCTCCTCCGCGAGAAGTATAAAGGCACCCCAATCTATTACCGACCATCCTGCACATGCCAACCCTGAGAAGACACCCAAAAGTGGATGTCCTCTATGCGCGGAAATTCAGTACCGCGTACACAAAAGCATGCGGAATATGACCGAATGTCTAAAACCTCATGGGTGAGACCACATATATAATTTGCGCGAACGTCTATCACTACAGTGGGACTGGTTACCTACTCTCTCTGAATGAAACGGTTGGAACTGGTCAGCCTGCCCACCCAGTGCTCATAACAGGGGTTGCTATTAGGTTTCATGTGTGATGTTTGGTTGTTTTCGTTATAACGTGTTGAGCCGGGTACGCAATTTGCTGCAGAATACACAGGTTGCCTGGTAAAGGGTCGGTTGCATGGCGTGTAGCTAAATTTTGTGGGGGGTAGGAATTGTAAACGAGTTCGAGCTTTAAGTACTTGGTACATGTCAAGGTTAAACGCCACCGAGGTTGAACTGTAAAATCAAGGTTACATGTCATCGTTAAACAGTGAAAAAGACCGACACAGTGCCGTGTTGCTTTCTCACTTCCCGTCACCTCACTTCATTACCGTTAAGAAGGCCATGTTTTGAGTACTACATAAGTGGGGGGGGCGGGGGAAGAGCGCGAGGATCCACAAGCAAAGGTCTTCATGCGAAAAGTTTGATTTGATTTTCTCTGCAGAGATGGATAGACATGTGATGGCTGCAACGTAATGGGCAGGCACTTGCAATCCACTGCTCTAAGAGGAACACATGCGGCTGCAAACGTGGTAGTGCGAGAATGCTAGCCGGACATTTCCTACGTATGGGCAGTGCGGTGAGATATTTCCGTAGGTCGATTGATATTGAGTGCTTGATTGAGGAAGCTCGGCAAGAACGTGGGCAGGGAACGCAGGCCGGGGATGCAGCGAGGCGTGGAAAGACTGCAGGACCAGTTTTGTATTGATGGAATTATATAATCATTTTCTGGGCATCTTGAATATAAGCTCTTGAAGCTAATTGGCGCTGGTTATGATAACAGAGACGGATTCAAGAAAAAGAAATACACTTTCACAAGGCGATGGTGCTTCTTGTGAAGATGCGCCGGCTTCTCGTGAAAATGTACATTTTTTTTTCTGGGTCCGTCTCAGTTGTCATAACAAGCGCAACTTACCTTCAAGGGCTTGTTATACCAACTATCCCGACATCAAGCTTTATCAAATATAAGACACGGCGAAAATTTTAAACTCGCCGAAGTCGACAGTAATATTAAATTCTGCATTAGAAGCAAGCGACACAGCTGACTCAGTCACTGGAATGGGCTGGCAATCTTAGCTGGCGCATGCTTCTGATTATGTGCATATACTCTTTGTCAGCGCATGTGGAAAGCGGGATTGATTTCGCGCGCTGTTTCCTCTGGCACTCCAGCAAGCAGGTGCCTGTGCGTTTAGCAAATGCCTCATTTTTCTTGCAGGTTTGCGGTACTCACTTATGGCCCTGAGGTGCTAAGGAACATGCCGAGAACACCGGGAACTGCAAAGTAAGTGATGGGAGAAAATATTATAAATAGGGGTGTGCGAATATTCGAAACTTCGAATATTCGATTCAAATTTTTTGGTATTCGATTCGATTCGAACGACACTTTTATGGTTCGAAATATTCGAAGCACCCAAAACAAAAAAAAAAACAAAAAAATCAGGGCGTGTCTCAGCAGCAAAGTGGCGAAACATATACACGGCGAACGGTACGTGCTTTCGCAGACTGTATCGGTGTTGTTGTTTTCTGCTTGCGAAAACGCTCTGCGCACGTCCAACTCGCGCTGACACCGCCGGGAAACCACCCCCACGCTGCGCGCGGCGCGGCCGGCGGCGTCAACATGGCGTCGGCTCCAGCCGCGAAGTGGCGCGGGCGCTCGAGCGACCGTTTCTAACCGCTCTTTAGAATGCGGCTCAAGGGAGACACGAAGTTGCTTGTGCGGTAAAGGAGCTGATAATGCATGCGAAAACGGCACTATAAAACATCATCCGCGCCGCTAGAAAGCGCCCGTAAAATATTTGCCGGGGTGCTAAGCCTAACCATCTCCGGCGGAGCCAAGCCGGCTGTCTCGATCTCATCGCAAGTAGTCAGGCTCCTCCCTTCTGCCGCGCACGTCGTGTGTCATTTTCTGACCGAGGTAGGCGCTACCGCGGGCGCGAAATCGTCGATGCGGGCGTGAAAATACAGCGCTCGCAGAGCCGGGGCGATCGAATCGCGTGCAAAAACGCACCATGCGGTTCACGCTTGACTGTTGCGGCGTGTAGCGAGCTTGGGCACAGCGAGTGAGGAGACGAGCGCGAAGCTTTACGTGCTCCAGAAAGGACTGCTTTGCGACATGGGGGTTAAAAAAGCAGAAAAATCACGAATTTCTTCACGCGAAAGTAAGAGAAGAAATAAACGAAAACTTTTTTCAGCGCTCAATGTTTTGTCTGTGTTGGTTCATACGAATTTCGGATGATACGAATATTTTTCGCGGTCTCGCAAGATTAGTATCATCGAGATTTTACTGTATCAGCGCGCGGAAATGTGCACGGGCTCGGGCATGCCAGCCAATAGTGTCTCAAGTGAGCGGCTGCTTTCAGTATCTGGTGGAGTCGTGACGAGCCGGAGGTTGTCACTGCCCCCCGAACATGTCGAGCAGTTAACCTTTCTCCATGTTAACATTTAGGTGAGTGCAGACCTTAACCTGTTAAGTGCAATGGTATTGTGTAATTTCTAATTTTACTTTGTATGATTTGTTGTGCAATAAAGTTGCAGTTTTTGTGTCTCTAGATGGTGAAAACTTTAATTTTACAAAAAAACAATAAGTATTCGTATTCGAAAAATATTCGAAAAATATTCGATTCGATTCAAACTTTGTTTTTATTATTCGAATTCGCTTCGAAATTAAAAAATTGATATTCGCACACCCCTAATCTCCACACTACGCGTACGCGGTACACTGCTTCTTGACTGTGGGCATCGAGAGGTAATGTCTTGTGAAAGGTTAACCTAAGTACTTGAAATATTTTAATTTTGCATATATTTGCAGAGGCACTGGAGCAGCCGACGTAAGATAAAAACGTAGGCTTTGATAGTATGAGACGTTAATGTGGACTGTGAAAGCAAAGTATGCTTGTTTTTACTTGTTCATAACAATACTAATTAATATCATTCAATCAAGCGAAGAGCGCATATCTGTCATAGCAAAATTTACGACTTTATAATGCGAGTTACCTGATAGGGCTAAGGCCGTGTCCCTGGCAAGCGACTAAAATTTGGGTTTAAGACGCAGATTTATGAATTGTTAACGTAAGTCAGGCGACATTTACGTCGCCTTTAGCCTCGGCACCATGTAAACTATTCTGTCAAAAATAAACTTCAAACCACAAACTCAAAACCCAAATTTTAAACAAAAGAGGTCCCAGCAGTGATACTTATTGTATACCAGTCTTCACGGGCCTGTTTCCATTATTCGAAATACCTACTTTAACACACTGTGCCCGTATGCGGAAATAATTTCTAAAGAACAACATATATTGGCCTCTGTATGCGATTCAACATAAGGCTTGTTGTAATTGATGTCAAACGTTTTGTTAAAGTGATGAGTACTACTAGTTGACCTTGCAGAACGGAATAACCTACGCATAATAAATACCTTCTTCTGTAAACGGGAGAGTCGGAAGTGGACCTGAAGGAGCCCGAATGGGGAGCACAAAAATGAAATAGACTTCATATTATGCGATAACCCTGGCGTCGTGCAGGATGTGGAAGTGCTCGGAAGGGTAAGGTGTAGTGACCACCGTATGGTAAGATCCCGAATTAGGCTAGATTTGAGGAGGGACCGCAGCAAGCTAGTACGAAAGAAGCCGATAAATGAGCTAACAGTAAGACGTAAAGTAGAAGAATTCAGGATCGCGCTGCAGAACCGATATTCCGCCCTCAACGAGGAAGCCGAGCTTACGACACAGGAAGCCAGCGACAACCTTACACGCATTATCACGAAGTGTGCAGTAGATGTCGGGGGAATTATTGCTAGACAGGATACTGGTAAACTTTCACAGGAGACGAAAGATCCAATCTGGAAACGGCAAACCATGAGAATCTTTTCCGCAGCTGACAGAATAGAACTAGCCCAGCTCTCGAAGTTATTCAATAAGCGTAAGACAGCTGACATACGGAAGTATAATATGGAGAGGATCGAATACGCTGTAAAGAACGGAGGTAGCCTTAAAGCAGTGAAGAGACGTCTTGGCTTGGGGAAAAATCAGATGTATGCACTTAAGGATAAGCAAGACAATGTCATCACATATAGGGATAAAATAGTCACAGTGGCCGAAGAGTTCTATAGGGATCTGTACAGTAACCGGGACATACAGGATAATGTCGAACGAGACAGCAGTTCAGAGGAGATAGGCATCCCACCAGTAACGACCGAAGAAGTAAGGAAGGCTTTGAAAGAAATGAAAGGAGGCAAAGCACCTGGGGAGGATCAGATAACAGCAGACCTCTTGAAGGATGGCGGAGAAATTGTACTTAAAAAACTGGCAAACCTGTATACGCAATGCCTAATGACCGCGAGTGGTACCGGAATCTTGGAAGAACGCGAACATCATCCTAATCCATAAGAAAGGCGACATGAGGACTTGAAAAAATTACAGGCCGATCAGCTTACTGTCAGTCGTCTACAAGGTATTTACCAAGGTAATCGCTAACCGAATCTCTGCAACCTTAGATTTCAGTCAACCTAAAGAACAAGCAGGGTTCCGTAAGGGTTATTCAACAATGGACCATATTCACACGATCATTCAGGCGATAGAGGAGTGCGCTTACTATACTGAACCCCTATATATAGCCTTCATAGATTATGAGAAAGCATTTGACTCGGTCGAAACCCTAGCAGTCATTCAGGCATTACGGAACCAGGGGGTAGATGAGCATTATGTAAGAATACTAGAGGATATCTACAATGGGTCTACAGCTACCATCATCCTCTATAGGGAGAGCAGTAAAATACCTATAAGGAAGGGTGTCAGACAAGGAGACACAATCTCTCCAATGTTATTCACAGCATGCTTACAAGAAGTATTCAGAACATTGGATTGGGAACAGGTGCGAGTAAGGGTTAATGGAGAATACCTCAGTAACCTCAGACTTGCTGATGACGTTGCCTTGCTAAGTAACTCGGGGGACGAATTGCAAAGCATGCTTTCCGCACTGGGCGAACAGAGTAGAACCGTGGGCCTGAAAATTAATATTCAGAAAACTAAAGCAATGATCAGTAACCTCGGGACAGAACAGCAGTTTGAGATAGGTGGCGAGGCAGTGGAAGTGGTAAGCGAATATATCTACTTAGGCGAACTTGTGACCCCAGATCCCAACTATGAGGCAGAGATAATTAGAAGAATCAGAATGGGGTGGGGTGCATATGGCAGACATTCTCAGATAATGAATAGCTGCTTACCATTGTCGCTGAAGAAGAAAGTGTATGACAGCTGCATCTTACCGGTACTCACCTACGGGGCAGAAACTTGGAGGCTCACTTAGAGGGTTCGACTTAAATTGAGAACGACTCAGCGCGCAATGGAGCGGAAAATGATAGGTGTAACATTAAGGGACAAGAAGAGAGCGGAATGGGTCAGGGAGCAAACTGGTGTTAAAGACATATTAGTAGAAATTAAGAAGAAGAAATGGACGTGGGCAGGGCATGTAATGCGAAGGCAAGATAACCGCTTGTCATTAAGGGTAACAGAGTGGATCCCTAGAGAAGGCAAGCGCTGCAGGGGGCGGCAGAAAGTTAGATGGGCAGATGAGATCAAGAAGTTGGCGGGGATAAATTGGTCACAGTTGGCACATGACCGAGGTAATTGTAGAATAATGGTTGAGGCCTTTGCCCTGCAGTGGACGTAGATAGGCTGGTGATAATGATGATGATGATTTGAAGAGTTTCGTTGCCGGCCGCCACTCCATATTCCCCCGTCGGAACCTGCCTCAGTCTACCTTGTGCCTTTTTTAAAGGGATATGAGGAACCTTTATCCTATGACAAAATGCGAAACGCGCACATCAGTATTTCGTCCCCTGAAAGTACAATTATCTTTTTATGTATACAAAGCACGATTTTAAAACTGAATAAATCATGCCTGTGGCCTAAACGATGCATTGACGTTTGGGATGGTAGTCCAACAGTCGAACCAAAAAGATTTGTTTTGGATTCGCAAGTACCAAATCTATGTAAAGGGCAGAAAAAAAAAGAAAAAAGTACACCCTACAGGGATTTGATCCCGCCCCTTTGGTTGAACAGGCGCAAAACTTTAGTGTGCTACGCCACGACAAAACTGCAGGCTGCGCTGAAATAACCCCAATACATTGAGACCCAGCTTTTTTGTGTTATAAATGTTTTCTATCTCACTTCAAGGGCTCCTGGCTGGTTAACTGAATATTTCTTGAATAACAGTTCCGCAGTAAGGTTCCATGAAGCCCCCACCATACTTGACCTCTAGCAACACCACTGTGTCGGCTGCGACTGCGATTTGGCCCTACGGCAATAGTGCTTTCTGTGCTTTTATTTTACGCTTTACGCTAAACTCTTTGGTCGATATTGATCCAATATTACACAATAAACCTTCCGTAACGCCCCTTCTGCGCGTAACTGATCTTATATTTTCTAGAACCGTTGCTGGTGGCACACAAAAATGCAGTCTGCACCTCAGAGAAACGAAGTGTCGCCAAAACAGTCAGCCGAAGCGTCGGGAGCCTAAATTCGATCCCATTATTCGTAGTGCTGAGTTGTATGGACTTCACGGACATTGTTATGTTTATTACAGTATAGAAACTAACAGAACAGATCCGCATTCAGTGCGGCAAAACTGTTGTCGGGGCGCATTTTTCGCTTCTTCATTTATTCGCGACGACAATTCCGTCTATAATATTTGTCGGCGTCTTCTGTCAGCGAGCCAGTCACACCCGGCAGACTTTCAATGCGGCAATGTGTTAGTTGTCGACGTTCTTCGACAAGGCGGTCTGCCTACTCAGATGTCGGCGTCGCCATTGTGTCGTCGTCGTGTCGGCCTAGCCAGCGCGACTAACGGGACGCGCGGTAATGGAGTAAAAGAGATAAATATGGACAAACACAATAGCGTTAAGCGTACTGCAGGGAGCGCTCATTAAACGAAGGTACCCGCGCACCCCCTCGACACTGAGCGGACGGCGCTTGTCTTCGCCGGAGGTGATTGAAAATTCCATCCAATTGGAAGATTTCAGCTTCGTGACGCGCATGGAGAATCGATGACGTACTATCGTGATAAATGGAAATGCGAACAACAAAGCGCGTGGCTTTCAGTACGTGCCCCGCTTCCTGGCGACGGGTCGGGTATGCGCAGTGCGAACACGTTACGAGAATTATCTAACTTTGTTGCTGAGATGAGTAAAAACGGCAGAAAGCTTTGTTGCTGAGATGCGTGAAAACGGCAAAAAGGGCGAAGTGAAGGGCTTGTTGGTACTACGTCATATCGTTTGAAAACAGCGCGGAACACAAAACTAAGGAAGTAACAGACGAAACAAGCGCTTATGCGCTTGAGTCGTCTGTTACGTCCTTAGTCCCGTCTTCCGCGCTGTTTTCAAACAAGTGAAAATGGAGCACGCAGCTAAATTTCTTTTATTCCGTGCTGTGCACCCAACGAACGTTGGAAATGCGATGGCCTCTCCATATCAAGGTTGGTCACGAACTCTCGTAACTTGTTCGCACTGCGCATACGTGGCACGGCACCAGGATGTGCAGCATTTACTGAAAGCCACAGGCTCCGTTGTTCGTCTTTCAATTTATCACAATATTACGGGCGGGAAGTTGGCGGAGCCCAAAAGCATATAGGAAAGTGGGGAACGCGGTCGCAAATTTTTCAAAGTGCGCTTTCCGCTGCACGTAAAAATGTTATACTGGGCACAGATGACGTTGACCACCAAACCTAACGATTGCGCTAGTTTATTTAGTATGCTGGAAACGCCAGTCTAAATACCACGGGTTAGCTTTGTTTCCGTGTTGAAGCCGTATTTTCTTTTTGATTTATTGTAAGTATCGCTGAAATTGTGCGCCATTAGATAATAAGCTACCACACAGTTGTAATCTAAGTTTGTGCAAGTTAAAATTGTAAATTTGCCTGCCAATTCCTTCGTCAGGTAAATTTGTCTGCTAATTCCTTCGTCGTGTTCGACCTTTGTCTAACACGGCCCCTACGATCAGTGAGCTATTATCACCTGAAATACCGAATAATGTAACCGAATGGTACACTAACGCATGCCACTTGTCCAGGCAAGTGTATTTCATTTCTTGCGTGTATCCTAGAGGTCAAACGTAAATTTAGTGGAAAGCAAACACGCCAAATCTGCTTGTTGTCTTGTAACCAGCATGAACTTATTTAAAGTACATGAGCAAAATTTTCAAAGGTTTGTGGATTCGCAGTAGAAACATGCGAAAGGGATGAGCCTAAATATTAATTCTATTGTGGAGAGGGGTTCAACACCACAAGAATTTACGCGTTCTTTCAAAGTGTTTTGTGTAAATAAGAAACAATTTGATGCAAGATATTCCTCCTCTGCTCCTTTTATTCAAGCAGGCTATCGTGGTTATTTAGCTGTGAATCCTGTTGGGTCTCCGAATACGGAACTCAAGAGACCGCGAAAGGATAAAGGGATCATGAGCCATTCTCAAAAATGAGAATATCTTAGCTAGAGCAGTCAAGCTACTTCGAGGTGATACGACCACTAGCACTAGTGACTTGGTGGGGTGGATTTTGACTATTCATTGCATGTGACCGAACAAGAGTCATCTACGAAGAGCTGCAAATCTGATAAAAATGCGTGCCTCACTGGCGACTTTGTTTACACATCGTGCAGGTATTCTGCAATGCTGCTCAGCTCCTTGATGGCAGTAGTGGTTGCGACCGCGTCGCAGTCAACACGCAATCCTCAGGACACACGGCAGGACATGCCTCCAGCTGCTGGTGAGAAACAGCTAGAGCCTGTACAGCATGACTGTTTAATTTTCTTGCATGATTTTGCTTATTAAAACAAAAAGATAACAGGGAGCGGGAGAGGGGTACATCGAAAGGTAAAAATGTACTGATTGCGATATACGGATGAAGCAAAGTGTAAACGCAGTCCGCGCACAATATTCAGCTCCAGATAGGAGGAACTACTCACAACCGAATCCGAGTGATAATGCTCAAATGAAGTGGTTTTAAGAGGCTAAAGAGGAAGAAGTGAGATTTCATGCGTTGGTGTGAGCTTCCTATAATTTTTCCTATCTCCTAGCGCATGCGCAAGTCACGCACACGGGCGCTTTACGCACCGTGGGCGGAGCGCATAGCGGTGCGAGAGGTGGCGTGACTATATCACGTGGCATTCAGCGAGAACGCAGGTGGTAAACCTGCAAATGTGATCGGTGAGTGCACCGTCTGTCTACCCCGTCTCCGCGTGGGCTCGTAGCTCAGTCGGTAAGACAACGGGCTCTCTCTCCGTTTCTCTATTCGTCACAGGTTTGATTCCTAACGGTGCCAGTAAATTATTTTATTTGTTCGCGGGAGCTTTCTGCTGACAACATATGTAGCGACAGAACCGTTGAAGGTAGAGGGAAAAAGCGTCGCTTCAATAGAATAACCTGAGAATAGTAAGCACAGTTTACTTGCAGAAGCCGAACATCGCATTTTATTGCAAAGGGAACACGTCCACAACACATACGCAGCTTCGGTAGCTGGTCTTCCTGCAAAGCATTGTTCGGACAGACAGCAATGTAGTGGCGATAGAGAGCTGCCGGAGGGCGACGTGAAAAAATGTGACGTATGCAAAAGCGCAGGGGCAAATGAGAGGCTGTCCAAGAAGAGCGAAACCGTGGAGAATCGTCGTGCTTCTTACAGCTATGTTGTAAACAATGGGATAAAGAAGCTGCCCCGCGTACGCACGCTATTTTCGTGAAAAACTGTGCGCTCATCTTCCATCTAGTAAACGCAAAACCGGCTGAGCGTAAGACGCATCCGCATTGCGAACGACGCAGAGAGATAGCGTTCGACACCTTTTTGCGTACGGCTGCGCACGCTATTCTAAAAATCTCTACTAATTACGTGAAACGCTCTTCAGAAGCTTCCTTTCTCGACCTCCGGAGTTTTGCTGCTCGTTCTCGCCTCAGGTTCGACAGTCTCGCACTCGCCAACCCCGCGGGACCTTGTTGCCGACCAGCTGCGGACGTCCCACATCAGAAAGCATAGAAGATGCAAATTTCGGGGGCAATGCTGTGTTACTTGCATCGACCGACAGTCTGCTTTTGAAGGTGCCATCAAAACAGAAACGTCTCTGCGGTAATTTTGACGAGGTTCTGGGTAGTGCACTGACCGTTAGACAGTCGATATCTCAGTTACGAGTGCTAGACTCTGGTCCCGCCAGAGGGTAGGAGTGAATCCTACCTTGTCGCAAGAATAACGTACCGATGGTAATGTGCCGGTCATTGATGGCATGCGTACGTGGCACGTACCATGGTACACGCCGGGGCACCACTTTTTTTTCTGTTTTGGAGGAATGGCCGGACCTTGTTACCCTCGGCCGATGTGATCTGATCTGAGAATGCCACGCGCATCGAGTGCTCACACGGCCGTGTGCATCTTGAGGTGCCAGATTCAGTTGCCGACTCAACAGGGCCCGCTTATGGCCGAAAATACGGTTACCGGGTGATTCAAGCCGGCACCAATCGATGGTTCCCGTTAATAAATCGTACCTGACACCAGCTAATGCAAGCAAACTCAATTGTCATTTGTCACCGCTTTTGGAAATGTTTGACTCGGGTGGCAAAGTGACAAAGCCATCTCTAAAGTACAGCTATAACCTATCACGTGGATACGGGTGGTGTACAGACTATGAACCAGCACATCTAATGTGTGTCAGGTACACAATGAGGTGTCATGCAAGAGATGGCGGAGAAAACGCTCACAAAGTACAATATTGAACCCTGCGTTAGTCCGCAGGCCACCCTCATCGTGTTCATGAGGAAGTAAGATGGTACCGGGATCTGTCGTTTAAAGCACCAGGACATGAATCTGATAACCAAATGGTATTTCTACCTTCTTCTCACAATAGAGGATGCACCTGATTGTATACACAGTAAAGTTACTTCTAGTCTATCCAGCTTCAGCCAGGCAACCGGCAAAGCACAGTTATTCTGTCAGACAGATAGATGGGTTACACCAGCTTAGAAAAAATCATTAGGTTTGTGCAATGTGCCAGCTACCTTTGAGTGCATGATGGACACTGTTCTTCGAATATTGGAATTGTCCGCTGGCCTCTGCATTGTAATGACGAAATTTTTGGTTTATCATCGTTTGAAACGTGTTCCAAAAGCTGATCTAAATCCTTGCTGCGAGGCAAACCTCTAGCTCGACGTGGTGAAATTTTATTTTGCAATGGGCGAACAAGTCATCTTAAGCCACCTGTTCTATCCTAATGAAGTGAAGAATGTTCGAGATACCATCAAAGCAGATATCATTTGTCTTTTGCCCTGTTCATTGAAAGACGTACCATGTTTGTGCGCCTCTCCTCTCATTGCGTTGGGCATTAAAAGGCTTCCTTTATTTTGCTCCTCCACTTATTTACCTTTCAAAAAGGAGGCGACCTTTCTTGGGCGGTGAGCACACTAAACCTTTTACCACGTTGATGTCTTCTCTTATGACTTCGCCCATAATGGTCCATTTTGATGCGGTAGCTCGCACCGAATTTAGAACTGACACCAGTTGCCGCAGCAATGAAGCTGCACTGGATTTTAAGATAGTCCGGTGAGGGCTGGCTATTGCGGGCGCTATCAACGTCCTATCCCCAGCTTAGCCAAGTTATCGTACAACACAAATACAACACATACTTATACAACACAAACGTAAACTTATACAACACAAACTTATTAAACAAGTAAACTTATACAACACAAACTTATACAATACAACACAAACTTATCGTACAACACCTCGCAATTGCATGGTTCGTGAGGAAATTTCGCCTCTACCTATGCGCGCTACCTTTCTTCGTGGTAACGGATCATCATGGTTCCCCGTTGCTTGCATCCTTCAGAGAACCTACACAACGCCTCGGGCTCTGTTCCCTCCACACGCAGGAGCTCTCCACCCCTCTTCACAGAAATGCGGCAAGGACGCACATTGACTGTCACGCTACCCCATTCAATCTACCAGGGCTACGCGTTTTCTCCACCTTGGGGAAGAGCAGCGCCGGGATGCTCCTGACGACGGATGATTGACTGCCTACACACCTTGCTGTTTACTGCACTGAATTTATTCAAAATTCAAAAAAAGGTGTCATGTATGTTCAGAAAGCCCGCCCGTACGGTCTCCACCTGGTTTTCATTGTCCCTGAACGCCTTCGCCTGAGTATGCTTGAGTAGCTTCATGACCTGGTAATTGGCGGCCACATGAGGGTTTCCGGCCCACTTGACTGCGGACTACGACAGTTCTGGCATGATCTTTAACCCTTCATGCTACTTTGCAGTGGCGAATGTGACACGCACTAACTCGACAACGAATAGATGGGATAGCTGTTGCCACTGGCGGCTGCACAGTACAAGCAATCATCGGGGCGCTTCCGACGAGGTGCGCTACAGATGTGTCCGAGTTTCATCTGCATGACGTAACCTCACTTTATCGTGATTCTCGCTCGCTTTGAATAAACGGTGATGATAAATCCTGTCGCTAGTGACTGAAAATGCCCTTAATTCCTGCTGGACTAAGCACTGTTACTGCTTGCTTCGAAGACTTCCTTCCACGGCCTTAAAGATCCCCTTAACGTGTAGTCTAGTGATACCATCTCGTGGTATAAGTCTGACGGCTACCTTGAATAGGAATTTGCTTTGCTTTATGTGACTAACGTAAAACTCTTCCCGCCATCTTACTGCTAAACATTCGCGCTTCACGTCTGTTCTGGCGAAAGCCATCATTCCCGTTTGCGGCATCCAATGGCCAGCGTCATGCCAGCAGACCACGCCACCTTCTAGATGTGCATGAGACGCCATCACACGCACTGAATTTGCCACCACACAGCGCGTTCCAGACTCTCTTTCTCCAGGGTTACCAGAAGTGTAGGGATGCCCGAAGACACGATACACGCTAGTTTCAGAAGGGCTCCTTGTGCGGTATTTTGTTCTACCCACCGAGTTCTTCGCTTAAAAAAGGTTCTAGCCTAATAATGCCCGTGTTACGGCGCCTAGCACCAATCGACTGCACCCAGCTACGAAATTACTCCCGTGCATCGAGCAAATTGCCCCCTTAGGCCGTACAACGTGTCCGCTGCACACGAAGCACCACAACGTTGCTCTTACATAGTGGGGGTGTTGTGCCTCGAGATACCTTGCACCCAGCACTAGACAACGCTTGATGCAATTATCGTCAATCATTTTCACTGAAATCCTCGACAACAACAGAACAGGACGACGAAGCTTCGTCAGCTGCCCGCGAGGTGTTTTATTTTCTAGGAAGCAGGACACGTCTTTCCACCATAAACCCTTTGTATAGCAGTAAGCATGTAGGTTTTATAAAGACTGCGCTAAAATGATATTTACGAATACGTAAAAGGTGGAACACAAGATGCACACTTAATAAAGCGAATGTACCAACTAGCCCAGGATGGAGCTCTCAGTCCCAATATTTTAAGCATATACTATCGCTTATCAGTATAACTTCGTCGCATTAGTAGAGCGCACAGAATGGTACAATCTACGCATCAGAAAACCCTCTTGACCAAACGGGAGAGCCGGAAGTGGACTAGGAGGAGCCTGAATGAGCACATAAAATAGAAATAGACTTCATACTATGCTATAACCCCGGCGCAGTGCAGGATTTGTAACTGCTCCGAAAGATTATGTTTGGTGGGCACCATATGGTGAGATCTCGAAGTAGGCTAGATTCAAAGACCAGCCTTAATAAGCTACATAGTACGAAAGAAGCCGATCATTGAGCTTACAGTAGGATTGGAAGTTGAAGAGTTGAGAATAGCGCTACAGAACCGGTATTCAACTCTAACCGAGGAAGCAGAGTTTATGACACATGAAGCGAGCGACAACCTTACACGATATATCATGCAGTGAGGAGTAGAAGTCGGAGGTACGACCGCTAGACAAGATACTGGTAATCTTGCCCAGGGTGCGAAATATTTAACTGGGAAACAGCAAACCACGACAGTCTCAGCCCAGCTGGCAGAATGCAACTAGCGGAGCTTTCGAAGTTAATAAGCGTAAGACAGGTGACATACAGAGGTATAATATGGAGAGGATCGAGCATGATGTATAGAACAGAGGCAGCCTGAAATCAGTGAAGAGGCGTCTGGCATGGGGAAAAATCACATGTATGCACTTGGAGACAAGCAAGACATTTCTTTACAAATAGGATGACATATTTATAGTAGCCGAGGAGTTGTATATTATCGGTGCAGTAGCCGCAACTTTCAAGATAATACCCAACGAGCGAGTAGATCAGAGGAGGTCCACATCGCACCAGTAAGAAAAGAAGAAGTAAAGAATGCTTTGAAGGAACTTCACGGGGGCAAAGCACCTGGTGACGATCAGATAACCGCAGACGTCTTGAAAGATTGCGGACAAATTGTACTTGGAAAAACTGGCAAGCCTGTATACCCAATGCATAGTAAACCCGAGAGTGCCCAAATCTTGGAAAAACTCGAACATCACACTAATCCATAAGAAGGGTGACATGAAGCACTTCAAAAATAACAGGCCGATTAGCTTATGGCCAGTCGTCTACAAGGTACTTGCCAAGGTAGTCACTAACAAAATTTCTGTCAGCCTATATTTGTCAACCTAATGAACAAGCATAGTTGCTTAAAGGCTAGTCAAAAATGTATCATACCCACGCTATCAATGAGGTGATAGAGAAATGCGGGCAGTATTTTCAACCCTTATATATAGCCTTATAGATTAGGTGAAAAGCATTTGACTCGGTTAAAACCTCAGCAGTCATTCAGGAATTCCGGAATAAGGGTGCAGGCGAGCATCACGCAAGGATACTATAGGATATCTACAATGGGAGCACAGCTACCATCGTCCTTCATTAAAAGAGGAGTAAAATATCTACAAGTAAAGGACTCACAAAAGGAGACACAATCTCTCCAATGCTATTTAAAGCAAGTTTACAAGAAGTATTCAGAACATTGTATTGGAACAGGTGGGCGTAAGTAGCCTCAGTAACCTAATTTGCTGATGACGTTGCTTTGGTGAAAATCTCGGGGGACGAATTGCAAAGCGTGATTACCGCACTGGACAAGCAGATTACAATGTTGGGCCTGTAAATCAATGAACTGAAAATTAAAGTAATTATAAATACCTCGGGATAGCGCAGCGGTTTGAGATTGGTGGTGAGACCGTAGATGTGGTAAGCGAATATGTCCTCAGAGGCCAAGTAGTGACCCCGGTTTCCAACCATGAGGCAGAGATAATTAGAAGGATCAGAATGGGGTGGGGTGCATGCGGGAGGAATTTCCAGATATTGAATGGCCGCCTACCATTGGCCCTGAAGAACAAAGTGTATGACAGCGGCATTACATTGGTACTCCACTACGGGGCAGAAACTTCGAAGCTTACTGCTAGGGTTTATTTAAATTACGGACGACTTAGCGAGCAATGGAACGGAATATGATAGGTGTAAGATTAAGGGACAAGAAGAGAGCGGAGTGGGTCAGGTAAAAGCGCTTGTTAAGGACATATTAGTAGAAATTAAGAAGAACAGATGGACAAGGGCAGGGCATGTATTGCGAAGGCAATATACCCGTTGGTGATAAGAGTAAAAGAGTGGATCCCTAGAGAAGGCAAGCGTGGCAGGGGCGGCGGGAAATTAGATGGGCAAATGAGATCAAGACGTTTGCGGTGATGACTTCGTCTCAGCTAGCGCAGGACCGGGATAAATGGAGGTGTATTTGAGAGGCCTTTGCCTTGCAATGGGCGTAGACACGCTGATTATGATGATGATGACGTACAGTACCACTATGATACAATACTCCCCTTCTTTATATAAATATGTTTGTGTATGGTCGTGGCCTGCATAGCTTGTTGAAGTTCTGCCCTTAAAATGGAATCATATGAGCTCTATTTGCTATGTGCTAAGCTGTAAATATAATGAATGCGTAAATAAACACACCAGTACACGATATAGCTTAATATAGCTTTTAATATTGAAATGAACTGTTTTTGTGTGTAAGCTCATTGCTTGTGTACCGTTGAATAACGTTGTTTCTGAGTGGTGTTATTTTCTCTACCCAGCTACCAATGAAATTGAACCCATGCGGGAATGCTGGAATTTTGCAATTTAGGGTGGCATTTGTAAGGCCATTGTCGGTGTATTTTATTGGGAAAATATAACGGGTCATGTGTGTTTTGCTTTCCAATAAGCCAATTTGGTAACAACCAGTTCTGTCAATAGTAAGGAAGCCAAGTTAAAGGATGTACATTTCTCAAACAGTAAGCTGCTACACAAGCTGCTAAAATAAGCCAATGCTGGCCAAATGACGAAATCAAAACCTCCGAATGGAGCAGTCTTTTAACGTTTGGAACGTCAAGTGGCATTTTGAACAAAAAACGTTAAGTCTGAATAACATATCAAAACATGAACCTACTTTGCGGCCTCGCAAAAAAATGCTGAATTTCGGTATCTAGTACATGTTTATTAGATTTTATTGCACCTCCTTCAACGATTTCTCAAAAGAAACCAGAAATCATTTTATGGAGTGAACTGTGTATACTAATCGATGGAAATCTCTCTCAACGTAGCAACCGGGGCCGATCTGGTGAGCCATGAGCAGGCAAATAAAGTGACATCTCTAAAGGACGGCCGAGTCGACTCTGGCAAGAAATTCTCATGGCACCCTTATTCACCCCAGTTCAAACCGACAGCGACGGTCAAGTTTCTCCATCAGCTTCCGCTTTGTCGCCACTCCCTGGAGTTATTCGGCAACCATGTATGTCGGCTGGCATATTTATTTTCTTCATAGGTGGCACACCCGATGTTTTTGCTTTGGTAATAGGTACTAGTACATTACTTTTTGCGAAGTATATGGAATCAGTTGCAATTTACTTTGTCAGAGCAAAAAATTTATGCGCACCTATTTCCATAATACCCTAGCGACAGCCTGGCATCGTAAGATAAACATGCCTCATAAGATTTTATTGCAGAATGAATTTTAACATTCCTGAAAGAAAAAAACTGAATGCAAGAAAAAACAATGTTAGATTGTCCAAGGAGGAACTATTACATTACGTCATACGTTATCAGCGCGTGAAAGAGTTCATATGGAATGTATTTCTTTTTCTCGAATCACTGAGCTATCACGAAGTTCGTCGGAATGGATGGAATAGAGAAGTGCGCTATGGAACCTGCACACACTCCATCAGAGATGTTTTAAAATATGCGTAATTTTTTTGTGGGTCTGGCACCACATTTTGTGATATATTGGCTCCAATTGAACTTACTAAGTACGTAAAAATTGCAGCCAACCTAACAAATGCTGACTAAACATTTTGCATCAACTGTATGCGACAATAACATTAATATATTACCAGAATATCCTTCACACCGACTAAGCGAAACATGTAATGTTTTCACAAGCGGTTGCGTAATGGTGTCAGAACTGGTAAGTGGTATAATCCCGGTATTACTGCATGTACTCCATGAACCAATAATAATTGTAGATACGCTCGACCCCGGGTGTGCAAAAGTGTTTTCCTCTCAGTATAAAAAGGTAAAACCTGGGAAACTCTTACGTTCGCCGAAATGAAACTGTCTCGCAACAGGAAATTTGCTCTATCGTCGTGTGCGTGAACATGGCATTAGCAATCGAACCCGGTAGTTTTTTGGAGAAGTTAAATGCAGTTTTTATGTTTAACTTTAGTCGTGTATGACAAAGGTGGTTAGTAATTTAATTGCGAAGCGAAAACGGCATAAAATATTTTCGTTGTGGCTTTTTAAAGAAACAAGTAACATTTGGGATGCTCTGCTGCAGCTGATGATATAAATTTTATTATGTCATTAACATGGGATGTTTACGTCATATCTTCAAAAAGTAACACCGGTAATTGTATTATTTTTAACAATTTTTGTTGAAATAGAACTATTGATACCTACCGATTCTGCTCTTTCTTCTGGTAGTTCTTAAAGGTAGCATGCACGCTATGGGTAACGTTGTTTTCCCCCGAACCTGAAATAAAAAGCTTTGCGTCATAAGTATAAAGGTGGTATTTTACATTTACGTCAACAGAAAGTCAGAAATAATAAACGTCAAACGTCAGAAAAAATCTACACTGTCACAGTGAGTCTTTCTGGTTACGGGAGGTGTCGCGGGACCGTTTGGAGAAGTGAAGAAGAAGATCACAGCTACTATACTACGCAATTGCCAGGATTTATTTTTTGCTCTCATTTCCTGTAGAACTACTATTCTTTGTATATTCCATATCTGAAATTTTTCCGTTTGATCTCCCGGTTAAGAAAAAACTATATAACTTGCATCTACATCGCCGAAACAATTCATATTCAGTTCTAATCGTTAGGAATTTGTTTACGAATAAATGTTAAAATGTCCGGATACACTAATTGTTTAAATATTCATTTTGCGTATTTGAGTTTGCGAAGTTGCACAATGCACTTTTTCCTGCACATCTGGGTAAGAATTCTATAGATTTCTCCAGTGTGTTTTCTTTAGGCATTGGAGAAATGTTGTCGAAATGTTTTTGTGCTTTGTTATATCAGTGTTCAGCCTATTCCTGAATTCTGAATAATTGTTAGCACGGTTTGTTTTTTTGTATGAAGAGAGTTCTGGGGTTGCTTTATATTTCAGGTAGCTCTTGGACCCCCTTATTTACGATACTTGTATTGTTTTCGGGTATTCACACATGAAAGCACAATTGCGATAAAGTAATATCAAAAGATATTCATCGTAATCATCCGTGGAATCACTGCTTTTAATATGCATGAGTTGCGAAACTCCTTTCTATAATCCTGGCGGTTAGGGCCCCCCATGCATTGTGGAGCTGAAATGCACGTGTGCAGGTGTGCGCCATGTAGGTGACAAAAAAGTTGTAGGTGTCACCTACGTTGAGGGCGGGAGATGTATGACGCGATGGCGGTACCTCGGCATCGACGGAGAGTTCTGTACCGAGCTGCTGCTTTTAGCTTTTATGTTTTCAAAGCACTGAAGCTCAGTGAGGAGAGCTAAGCTAGGCGCAACTGGTTTCACTCACCAAGGTGGCTGAGCAGCTAAGCCCTTGTGCCGTTGACCAAAGTGATGAGGGTTGAATTCCCGGCAGCGCGGCCGTTTTTCAGGTGGAGGGGAAAAGCAAAAACGCCCGTTTAGGAGCACGTTAAAGATCCCCAGGTGGTCAAACCTAATCCGGAACAGTCCACCACAGCGCGCATCATAGCCTGTAAAGTTTCAGCGCGCTCTCTCTGTTCCTGCCTCTCGGCGCGTTAAATCCCATATTCAATCGAGCAGGAACACTGTTTTCAATTGCCACGGTGCAGAAGAGACGTAGGCCATCTACGATTGTGCGGCTTAAGAAGTGGGCGTGAAAAGTTGTGGCTTTGGGTTAATGGTCAGTTTGAGTGAGAAGGCAAAGGTGGCAATTTTTTAAAGTGCCTATTCTGAAGCGTCTTGACCTGACTGAACATTTTGTCTTTTTTTAGACCGAGAGAGAGAAAGAGAGAGGGAGAGGAAGAGACAGAGGGAGAATGATCTTTCTAGAGTATTATTTTCATAAAAGTTCAGAAAAAGAGGAGATGGTAGCCCCGAAGTATTGAACCCGAAGTCCATGGCACCAAAATTATATGACGGTGATTTTGGGGTCACAGTTTGACAGGGCAGCCAGCCACAGATTGATGTAACCCGAATATGTAATGTTGTGATTGTTCACCGTTGAGCATACTGCTGGATAAAACGACATTGCGTAGAAGAGAGTGGGAGCTTCCATGATTTATCAGTTCTAAAGCAATGTCGGACGTTCTCTGCCAAAGATGTTCGGTTGGCTATATTTGTGGATATATGTGTTAATTTGTGCCCTGCGCGGAGTTGGTGATTCTTAAACGTTTAGATACTCATATGGCACGAGGAAGAGTGGTGCTCGTATAAGCGTATAATAGGGAGACATTCTTGATTTTTCCGGGAGGGGACTGTGGTAGTCCAGGTCAACTTGGAGCATGGCATGCGAGTTTGTGTATATCTTGGTCAGCTGCGTCGTTCTCTTCTAGACCTTTCGGTCCGGTTGTAATGTGTTGTTAACTTTCATCATTGTTGTTTGGAGATTTTCGTCAGTCGTTGAGGTACTCTGCGTGCAGCAAAAATACTAGTGGCCTTTTGAGCATGCGTAGTTATTGTTAAGAGTCTGTTCGATAGTTACGCTATGCGAATGCTCATAAGGATAGGTCACTTTTCTGTTTATTTCTGTACCTTTGTGTAGGGTGTAATGACGTCAGAGTGATTGTCTCGGTAACCCACCACAATTGTTGCCTTCGCAATTTAGAATATGCCGCCTTCGCCCTACATTGTTTTCATCTTATTGGAACTTTCCTTGCGTGAGTGTGGATCGATGATTGTGGATTGATCGTGAGTGTGAATGGATTGCGTGAGTGAGGATCGATCACGGCGAGCCCTTGTATCTGGCTGCCCAAGTTGGGGTTTTCTGTTTGCACCGATGACGTACTTCCGCGTACGTTGGATCAGCACGGCTGATAGCGGACGGGTGACAGGCCACGGCAAAATAATAAATGAGCCGAATAACGCTACGGTGTTACAAGTGGACCTTAATATTTACTTTAAGACAGGTCCTAAGAAAACAAATGATGCTTTTAGAATTTTTAAACATCGATTAGGCAAAATTTTCCTATCATTTCAACGTTTTTTTTTTACTGTTATGACTTACGCAGCATCCGCAAGCATTTGAAGTACGACTTCAACTTTCGGGTTGCAGATGACAGGTTAGTCGTGTTGCTCCGTTCCTGCTGCAGTTTCTCCAGGGCAAGGAAACGAAGGACCAGGAGTTTTGCAACTGGTGCTTATTACCTCTGCGTGGGATTACTCTGAGCATAGACAGGGAATAATTGTTGTTAAAGATGTGTGAAGGAAAGGAATCTGTAAGTGCGCATACATTACGCCGACGCCGTAGAGTGGTAAGGACCCTAAATTTTTGAAGTGCGTGAAAAGAAAGGTTTTTCTACTTTTTGTCATAAAATACGGAAAAAGTAGAAAAAAAGGCGATTCCGCACAGATCACTGAAAATTCAACATAGTTCCTAAAGCCAAAGCTTTTAACGTTTCATCAAGCTAGAAAAGAGACCGTAGTGGCTGGCGACTACAGCAATGAAACCAAATCACCGCTACTGTAAAAAGAAAGAAAAGAAAAAGTAAATTGCACAAATCTTTATTTCAGATGCGATTAGAACGCAGGTCCCCAAGAGCCACACCCGAATCTGGTAACAGCAGCACTAACCCTGTACCGCGCCAGGAAGGACCATGAATTATCCGGATGCGTGCCTCATGACAGCTGATCGTGCACGTCCCCGCAAACACGGTGCAACAGTGTCGAAGTCTTGAATAATCCTTGGCTCTCTTCTTCAAATCGATTAATAGAATTTCGTGCCTCAAAATTCACCCGTTAACACTGAAAGGAATATAATTGTTACATGCTGCATCACAAAAGTCCCAGCAGAGCTTCCGCTCTAAACATCTGCTGGCGATTTCACGTCAAGCCATTTACTTCAGAAAGCCGGCCCTTGACGGCAGATTGATGGCATCGCAAGCATTTTCTCCGATGAAGGGCTGTTTGTTCTTAATTGTATCCTGGTTTAAAAAAACGAAATACAACTGTTTAACCGCTCACATCTGTAGCCGCAGATCGAGAGGGATTTTTGTTTTTAACAGGAGAGCTGCTTAAACTTGATCTTGGTTCTTTGGCGTTCACAAAAAAAATACCAAACAAACTGGCGCAGCTTGCCCTTGTTGTGCAAGGTTGGAAAAACGGCAGAGCTTGGGGTTGACACAGCTTCTTCCTGCACTGGCAGCGGATATCGCGACAGAAAGACCAGCCGAACTCTACCAGTGCAAATCTTTTTTAATAGCGGAGGGTTGTTACTGGCCGTAAGTTCGGGGTTCGTGCCCGGCGAAAACTACCCACGAGGAACGCTATCGCGCACGCGTCCTGAAGATGTCGCAATACCCACTCGGCAAAGGAAGACACATGATAGCGGCCGCCGAAACGCTTGAGAGGAGCGTGCGCATGCGCCCAATATAGCACAAGAGACGTCACGCGCAGCGTTTTTGCCGTGCTCGGCATGGCCCGGCAGTGGATGGTTGACATGAGCGACGAAGGAGCAGCGATACGAGAGGCAGGGTATGCTACTGAAACTGTGTCCGTGAATGCTCACCTAAAACAGCTTCGTGATCCAATTCTTGCGGACGCGTGCAAGCTTCCTTGGATTTTTTAACGACACTGCAAAGCAAAGACTAATAACGCAATCAGTAGCAATTGTCGTCATCCCTTTCGTCGTCGTCTCTCGACGGCAGAGGCGCGTAGAGCAAAACCTCTTGTAGTGCATCCCCGACTCGGTAGGCGTCTACTACTTCATCAGCTGGTCCGGTGGCCGTCGCCACATGTGGATTCAGAAGCGATGGCTTGGCAGATTATTCATCACCGTCTTTGCAATGGTGGTCCCTTGGCGCGTCGTTCTCTGCACGACGACGGTGACGAAGGTGGTAGCTCCTCAAGTGACAGCCCTCGCGCAAGCTTGGATGACACCAGGAGGTCACCGCGACGCACGTGCTGAAACACGCTTAGGATTTCTTTGTACGCCAGACGACTTTGTGTCGACCTAAACATCTTTGCTGTTAGAACAGCGAGCGCACATGAGGGCGCGCCTAATGACCAGCAGCCGGTGTCGTTCAACACTACCTTTGAGAACACTCTGCCCAGTGCTCGTGGCGTAACCTCTCGCGTGCTCTTCTCCCTGCCATTCAAGTGCGTTTGTACCTGAAGTATGGTGCACAAGACAGCTTGCACTACAGGCACCGAGTACTAGAAGCCGATTTCACCTTTTGTTTTCCGGGGCTGACGCGTTAGGGTTTGAGAGAAATGCGAACGCCGGCGTACAAAACGACCCGAGCCTGCCAGGCATAGAGAGATTTCAGCAGGATGTTCGGGAAACCACGTGAGCTGAAACACCCACGGCTCCCTCGAAGGAACAGGGCCCACCAGCTCTGCTGTTTCTCCAACTTTGCACCACCAGTGGTAGGTGGACCGTTTTTTTAAGCGGCAGATGTCGTGTTAAAATAAATACTGTGCAGTGGTAAGCAATATCGTTTGATATTGTTACAGCTGTTTTGACAGCAGTGTCTCTGCTTTCGATAAATAGGTGTAGGGCAGAATGGCTGTTAGATTGATTGATTGATTGATTATAGGGTTTAACGCGTCGACGCAACGCAGGCGATGAGGCGCGCCGTAGTGGAGGGCTCGGATTAATTTTGACCCCTGGGGATCTTTAACGTGCGCGAAATCTCGAACACACGGGCGTTTTTGCTTTCGCCTCCATCAGAAAAGCGGCCCGCCGCGGCCGGGAATCGAACCCGTGACCTCGTGCTCAGCAGCGCAACGCTGAATGGCTGTTAGAGGTACCCTACTGGGTGTGTCGATAACATTGCCGAACCCACGGGAATAGGTAAGTTGTTTAAGAGGCACAAAGGAAAACTTTTTTTCTTCTGGAATGTGCTTCGTAAGCAATTAAATATGATAATCGTGAAGCAAAGCAGTGTCGAAGGCATTAGGAGAGGGTTTTATGTCTAGGCTCCAGATGGTATGGGGTCTATGAGTGTGTGGCAAAATCTCCACACGGACAAACTGTTTATGAATGCGAAGCTTCACGCCAATTAAACGCATATCGCCGCTCCCATGGGACCCACGGCTAAAGTGGACAATAAAGGAGGACATGGACTTTGGCAAGGGGACACTGAAAGAGGGGACATTAAGGGGACGTTGAAAGAGGCAGGTTAGAAAAAGGCTGCAACAAAAGTAAACGTGAATCACCCACCCCGGAGGATCCATGTGCCTCTGCGAATGGATGACGTACCGCGTGACGTAATGACCGCCTGCGAAGTAGCCAATCGTACGGCGTAGAAAAACGAACGCCCCTTTATGTGCGGTATTTGAATACGGTGAGCCACGTTTAAAATGCATATGCCTCCAGCGTATACCTCTATTCGTGCAATGCATCTGGAGTAGACCAACTGATATTAACAAACACCATTGGAGACATAAGTACAGTGCCATGAAGGGGATGCGCCAGTAGATATGTGTCTTTCTCAGGATTGGTTTATTTTCCTTTATTTAGAAACAGATCAACACCTAACAGAAATACAATTCTTGATACGTTGAACATTAGGTGCGCTTCAACTTTGGATCATGTGCTGAAATGTGTATCTGAATTTGCTTTCGCAGGGTAGGAAAATCGAGTTAGTTTCTGTGAACTCAAGGCATGCGATATTATTAGAGTGGGGGTTCGGGAACGATATAGAATCTCAAACATTTTGCTGCCTGATAAGGAAGGAGAACTCTGAATTTGCCGTCATCTGCCTGAATTCTGGAAGCAGTTGAGGTTACATGCATCGGTAGACCTGCATCGCAACTACTATTCATCGTACCCCAGTGCAGTATAAACAGTAGTGATTGCGATAATCTAGGCCAAGCATCTCGCCATAACTGTCAGAAAACACTACTCTATGTAAATAAATTTAGACTAGTTTGAAAATATTTAAATTATGCTGGCCGACGAGGAGGTGAAGGGGCATTTATTGAATACGAGACATGATATATTCAGGAAAGTCGAGCGTCATGACGTCTAAAAAAAGTTGCCTGCCTGATAAAGTTTCGCTTACCAATTTCTGTACACAGTGTTGTCAAGGTGGGCAGACTGGATTTTCTGGCAGAGGTTTTCCGTTTTGTGTCCCAAAAAACAACCATTTCAACTCGTGTTTCCTTGCCAGAAAATGGGAGAGGAGGCGTTGCAAAATAGTGGGCACGTGGTCGCAGACATAAAGTTGATTTTTGTTTCTTTTAACTTTTCCTGGCTTAATGGGCGTGTTTTTTTTTCGTGTCGTCTCAAGAGCGTCACCTGTTCTGCTTGTTTGTGAATCACAGGAAAGCAGTACTTTCATCAGCTTCTTGAGAAGGCAAGCGACGATATGCTGATCTCTCGTGGTGCGTAATGGGTTTCTTTACTGCAGCTTTGATTTCACATATCAAGTCGACGGTGTTTCTGTTGTCCTATCTTTATCTTTATCGGTGCATTCCGTTCTTTTGGTGTAGTCGCCAACGTATTCTCTGTGTCTTTAAATGCACGGTTAAAAAACTCATGTCCTCTTTAGTTTCGATCGCAGTTAACGGTATTATTTGAAGAGTCACTTACACACTGACGTTTAGACATCATGTTGCCACAAACAAGCCGAAGTCAACAGAACACAGGATACGAAGCTTCGCACATGCAACAGCGCCAAGTGAACTGATTACTTGCAAGATAAAGACATTTGGAGGCGCCAACTGTCATGCAGGTCGACACTTGCTACGCTGCAACAGCTGCCCATTCCTAACAGCGTTTTTTACATCACGGTGTTGTAACCAAAGGGTGTGGGAAGAACTAATTTCACTGCTACGCTTGGGGCGGAAACGGCCTTTACCTTGACTGAGAGTACGGGTTTATTAATTATCGCGCTGCCAGCGCCAGTAAAAATTGGCATTTCAATATATTTTTGTTCTACGAGGAGTGTTTGAAGAGGTAAGTACTTCTATACAACAGTAAAAAACTCAATCTAACTTTTATATGCGAATCGCAGTCTTCGACAAATACAACGCGAAATATATGAAAGGGATAGAGCTTAGTAGATATGGTTGTTTCTCTCGTTAAAATACTTGCGCGATGTAGGCATACAAGGAATTGTTTCTATTAGCCTTATTTTTCCAATGGCCATGCGAAAGGTAGACAAGTGAAGTACAAGGATGCGCTTGTTTATTATTTCTTGTCTTCGGATAATTTGCAAATACGGGAAGCAAGGCAGCCTTGATACATAAATTTAGACTGTGCGAGGGAGGGCATACACAAAATGACTGCGAGGGGATATGATTTCAGAAAAACGACGCCCGTTTGAAAGGTGAACCTGAGCCTGATGGGCCAGCTGGCAGCGAACTCAAGCGACAAAATTCACGCTGCCAGAAGCGATCCGCCGACTCGAACTTCAAGGTAAGCCACTAAAACAGAAAAAGTCTCTTATTCTTCACCCTTTCAACATGCACAAGAACGGCCTTCGTGCGTAGCGGCCAAGAGC
>JABSTR010001631.1:0-65499 GCA_013339765.2 Haemaphysalis longicornis
GCAACAGCCAAATCAAGTGGTTCGGAATCAACGACGCCACTAGGAAAGTACACGTTGGCCAATGAGAAGGGGAGGCAACCAGGTAGCTTTAATTACAGCACTAAAATTTCACAGTGTGGGCGTTGAAGTTGGAAGGACACTTTCGCGGTGTGGGCAAACGCTGTAGATATCAAACTTTACAGACCGTCACCTCGGGTTGGCCTGTCTAGTCGAAAAGTGCGGTAATTACAAAGTCCAAATTTTTGGTTGCTACTTAGCCAGGTTTCCTGTAGCAAAATTACGTCTGGGAAAATTGGGGCACAAACCCAAAGTAAACTTTTAGAACCTCTAAGATTCAGAGAGACCGGGTGCAGCAACTGCAGCTTGTGATATCTGATTCTTGGGCTTTGAAACAGATTTACCTTTCTTGGATTTTGCTTTTGGCTGCACTTTCAGGGTTTCGGTACTAGGTGATCCTGAACGTTTACTAGACGGAAGAGCAGTCTCCATAGGCCAAGCCTGAAGCTCCATGTCCGATTCTGAAGAGGGCGAAAGGGGAGGCATATACTCTGTGTCGGCCGTAGGACCACGAACAGACGAAGTACCAGCCTCAGCGTAAGTAGGATGTTCCGATCCACGCACCGAAGTAGCGAGAGTAGACGAGACTTTAACAGAATCCGAGGCAAGATTAGCTGCTGAGAACAGCGGACCTTCAGGGGCGGGTGGAAGCTTGCTGGATCACTTGGGGAGAGGAGGTACACAAAAGGGGAGCGGGCTGCAAATGTGGCGCCAGCTGAGTCACCACTGTGCGAGACACTGCACTCGATTATGGTGGAAGTTAACTGGGTGATTACTGAAAGAGACACCCTTCTCAACAGCCGCTGCTACAACGGGAAGCAAAAAGCTGGGCATGGAAGCCGACCTGGGGAGCTTGGAACATGGTCTACAGCTGCATCATGCGAGGTAGTATAAGGAGGCTGATCTTGAGTGATGGAGAGTGTTTGGCCGTAACTCCAGCATCATGTGTCCTTTCTTTGACAATTGTAACAGCATCCCCGCGCGAGCAGCGACGCTTACTCATGACCTCGACAACTTGGACTTCTTGAGCTCTCGCAGGGCAATTAGAATAGTCAGCTGGGTGTGCCGCTCCACACAAACAACATTTGGCATCTTGGGCAGTACATAGCTCGACAGAATGGCTCTCACCGCATGCGCGACACCGGGGAGACGATTTGCGCCTTGCCTTGGATGTGTGGCCAAAACGCCAACAGTTGTGGAACTGAAGAGGCCGGGGGCGGAGAGAGAAGAGGTTCCACATAGGTCTCCATGGACACGTGGCAAATTTAATTAGCATATATGCACCACCAGATTCTGTTGCACACTGTTTTCTCTACAACACGAAACGGCTGCAACGGTAAACTGAGGTGACTCCCGCTACCGAAAACTGCTCTAGTACCTCCTGAGGTGTCATCTGAACATCAACACCTCGAACGATGCCCTTCACGCAAGCAAGGTGAGGGGGGATAAATGCACTCACCTGAATAGAGGTAAACATTGTACATTTCAAGAGGTCAGGACACAGGTCTCGTCTGACGACCGGCACAAGACGCCACCTTTGCCAAACGGGCGAACCTCCGTAATGTGCTCGAACTTCTCAGTAGCCGCTCGAAGTGCCGCCTGCACAGCCCGCGGGTTTTTCAGCCGGATGAATCCGCCACTTACTGGCACCAAGGCCACGGGGATGATGCCCACCCCACTGCGCTTTAGGGCTTCCAATTGCATGTCCTTCGGACGAATCGAGGCCGCCCAGGGGGAATTCTCCCGGCCAGGAGACTCAAAAGACATCCAGGCGCGGAAACCAGCAACCTCGAAGAAAAGAAAACACCAAAAGAATGGCGGGAAACAACCGCTAATCCGCCTAAAGGTTGGCCGATCACCTGAACCAGGAAAGCGAAAAACCAAGCAGCTTAGAAGCAAGCGACCACGCAGGCAGACACGTCAGCCTTTCGGGCGCGTTCAGTACGCGTCTCAATTCTCTTCCTCGTCTTCCTTTCAGTCATTTTCTTACAGGCGCTTTGACGCATACCCAGATGGGTGAATTGTAACAGGGAAGCAGTCGGGAGACATACACTAATGGGCTTGCACGATGACAGCACTGCGGCATTTCCCCTGCGGCAATATGAAGCTAGTAAAAAACAAGCACTCACCCCGGTTCTTGTATTTTGTAATTGGACGACTTTAAAGTGGAATTTCTTTTCGAAAAGATCTTTCATTTTACTGGCATCAACTTCTGCGCCGACTCTACGGCTTAAGTTTCCTTGAAACTCGATGTTATTGATTATGATGCACAGTCCTCGCGGGTTGCTCTCCATTTTATAGACCTGAAAAGGTGACAAAAAGAAACAAAATCACCCTAACAATTACTTTCATGCTCATCATAAATTAGCGTTCGTTTTATGTTACAGCTGGGAAAATTGCTACACAACAAACAAATGAACAATCCCCTAAGGGTCTTTCCATTCGTGAGAACCACTTTCGCGTTACATCGCAATATAAAAAAAATAAACCATTCACCCACTCCTTAGACCGAAGCCAGCCTATAAAATTTCCATATTCTCCATGTTACTTGTAACCTGTCATCTGAATATTGATCAGTGAGTTTACTTGGAAAACTGCAATCAACATCTGGCATTGCCTTTTACCACCTAGCAACAAATCCACTCAAGTGAAGGTGCAAGCCGCTATGACAACAGTCATGAACGTTCTTGGCGAATTTTTAAAAAATCGAGGTGGTTTGAAGTTTTGGTATACGGTGAACTGATGTCATCATTATGTAGTCTCAATGCGCATCAGATCTAGCATCATGAACGGGTATCACCACATCGGGTACAATAGGTTTTACATTGCCCTGTGCGCCATTATGATGAATGTGAAGGATACTTATGTCGTAGCCGAATATGTGCCTAACGATATGCAGGCTCAGGTGGACAAGCCAGTATTGCCAAGCTCATTACAAGCTTCATTGGGTTAATTTTTCTGTTTTACTTTTACTGTAATATCAATGCACTCTACGCGCAGTTCATATTTAAACACCCAGAGAGCAAATAAATTACGACGTCGCTGACTTAAAAATATCACAGGCGTTTTAGTTCTTTCATGTCGGCTTCAACGGGAAAATCTCGAACAAATTAACATATTTCCTCAGGCGTAGAGACGAGGGATAATGGCAACAACCACAAGCGAGAGGAATAGAGATAAACTTTGCATGACGTTACAGAAGCACGGCCTGCCGAAGATGGGCTTCTTGAGGGACACAAAGATTTCTACACAGGTACTTCACGGGATTTACTGCCTCGCACATGCTAAATGTGACGGCCGAGGCAAGGCCATGAGAGTCGGCGAAGATTTTAACATTGACGCGCTCCATTCCTTCTGGTGTATAGCATATGAAGGTGTAAGAGGTTTGGATCTGGGAAGTAGAGTAATCACCTGGAGCAAATTCTCGTCCAGGATGTGTGTTTCACATCACAATTGGCGTCGTACAATCTAAAGGCGTATCCCGGCTTGTGTATGAATGGGATAGGTAATTAGAAAGCAAGATAGAAAAAAATGGTTCTGATTTCAATATCTAAAGGATATCACATGTAAAATAAAGGCTGGGTGGGACAATTTGGCGGTTAAAAAGGTGGAGGCTGCTTACTTGGTGCTTCGAAGCCTTTTTGGGCGGCCCATCCTTTTTTAGATGTGTAGTCGTACAATAGTAATAATGGACCCTACGAGTATAGTTTTCAGTATCAAAGGAAGGATTTCTATTATTTCCCACAGCAGCCTGGCGTCGGAGAAACCACGCCATACTCGGGTACCTATAGCTGAACGAGGTATCACCCAGCTAACGCGACGCCTATGGATGTCAGCGTGAGCGCGTCACTTGAAATGAGATTCCCCTTAATGAGTGGCATCGCCTGCTCCTTCCATCGTAGTTTGTTTGTCGTAGCTCGAGTAATTTATAGGCATTTTATCTCGAAAATGTCAATGAAATGACTCGCGTCTTGTTTTGAAATCTCGCAGTGACGCGCGCTTTGCGCCTCCCAGAGGAACCGCCTTCTGCGGTGCCCAAAATGGTGGTTCAGTGGCTTAGGCGTTCTGCTTCTGCTGCTGACAACGAGGACGCAGGTTCGATTCCCGGCCGCTGTGGCCGCTTTGCTGACGGAAATTAAAAGCAAAAGCGCCCGTGTGTACGAGATTTCAGCACACGATAGAGATCCCCAGGTCACGGGGCGGCCTCTCTAGCATCCACAGTGGTCCCGCGTAATTCGCACAAACCGCGCCAAATCGTCACCTAGTGGTACGTGGCGTCTGAAAAACGTTGCATTTATCGTCATGGCAACGAGTGGAGATGGGGGAAAGGAGGTTGGTGACGTCGCGGACGCACGTCGCGGACGCTGCTGACGTCATTTTTTCCGCGGCAGCCAGGCTGGTCCGCCGGGCACCGGCCGCAGCAACCGACGCTCGCCCAACTTTCGCGCCGGCCGCTTCTCATGGGCCGCTCGGCAATGGCACCAGGCGCGAAAGTTGTACGAGTGGCGGCGATGCCTCGGAATGGCCGCCGCCCATCGTTTGGTATGTGTGCGCAGTACGCGTTTAATAACTGAACGAAGAAAACATGTAGGTAATAGTTCGTTTTCTGGTGTCGAATTGTTGTCTTTGTGGAGATATTAATTGGACCGTTACACAAACATTCCTTTCGGTTTTCTTTTATTTAAAATTCTAATGAGGACATCTTTGATTCGCAGTCATGAAAAAACATGCACTACTCTCATATATTGCACATACATGTTGTGAACACACTATTGGACTCTAAGTAAAATTATGACATGCACATTTAGGAATACAACATTGCACAATAGGAAAAAAACGTCCGAGGTACACATTTAAATACAAAATAATTGATTACGCAAGCAGAACATCGAAAGTTTTAGTTAATATAGATTTTTTTTCCCGCACACCTCGACGGGAGAAGAAAAAAACTTGACAGGTCCCACTCAATGTATACTTATCTCTTGGGCTCGCGTCGAGACAGGAATATTCTTATACATTCAAGAAATCCGTTTCAGTTCAGAGACACAGCAATAGGGAACCTATAAATCACGCAGAGGTATGCTTTAAGGCCAGCCTTTTTGACCAGTTAACGCAAACTTTGAAAGAAAGCGTTAACCCGGACATTAACCTGCATACACTGCCGAGAAATCATGTTCGCACCAACAAAATGCAGCGAGAAAAAACTGTTGCAACACAATAACCGCATTATAGATCACTCATTGCTGGATTATATCTGCGTACAAAAATAATGCGCAACCACGTCGTACAGCACAGAACACAATCGCAACACAAATCGAACGCACCGTCTTTTCTTTTAATGGCCCGTGAACAGTCTCATTACCGGGGGGGGGGGTGAGGGGGGGGAGAAGACTGGCAGAAGAAAAAAGCCGTTTCTGCATTGTAAGCCGAATGTTCCGTACTCATTACTTCCAGATTTCGGGTAGGTTGGCACAAGCTACTCTCTAGCTACTGTCTGGGCCGCGCCTCTTATCTCATCCTGTCCGATACGGCATGACACTTCTAACTTAGAACTATGGAACAGCAAGGCCACTCGCGATAAGATGACAAGGCGCGGGAGCGCACGTTAGATTGAAGAGCAAAGCCCGCAATGCTACTTTTTTTGTTGTTTGTTTTTAAGTGAATGCACTTTAAACCCAAACGCCACCGCCGGCGGCCGGCGGCGGCGGCGTCCGCAGTCCCCTCTCCCTAGCAACGGCGTGGGGGAGAGGAGCGTCGGTAGCAACGGCGCGGTGACGTCACTTCACCACGTGACACGCCGCTCCTCGCCTGACGTCATGGTATGACGTCACAGCCTCCCTCTCCCCAGCAGCTGCTCGCCGCGCACGCCTCCTCTCTCCACCGTGACGTCACTCTCTCCTCTCCCCCTCCTAGTGGCTGCAGCTCGTGCGCCGCTGTCCCTCTCCCCTTGCGCTCGCCTCCTCTCTCAGCCACCTGGCTTGGCGCGCTCGGCGCGGCGTACCCCCCTATATATGCAGCGATAAACTGCCAGACCTCCGTGGGTCGGCTCGCGCGCGCTCACGGCGAATGCCAACGGATTTTAACTTTACTCCCCCTCATAGCATCACCGGTGCATTCGCACCTAACCATGTTACCCTCGGGGAAAATGCTTGGGAGTTTTTTTTTAATGAGGAAACGCTTGCAATGGGGGCTGCCGACAACGCATGTATTTTGGCTTGGCCTTCCACTGACCACTGTGCAAATCGAGTGGCATCGAACACCGCGGTATTCGCCAGATTTTTCGGAGCGCTGAAGCAACGCTTTGCAGCAGTTTTGCCGCAAATATCCGTTTTTGGAGCAAGATGGCACAGGAAAAATTGGTCAGGGCACACCGCCCCCACTCCAAAAATCGCCGTGGTAATAGGTACGAAGTCAATGACAAGAAGCGCGTACAGTTGAGCTTGCCTGCTTTGTGAGCAGGTGTAGCGTGATGACTTTGGAGGGGTTGAGGAGCTTCACCAGAGGAAACGTCCAATGAAGTCTCAAACCTTCCTCGACTTGGGGCCCCAACCAAGACTCAAACCCACTGCACGAAACAACAATAAAAAATACATTGATAAGAATCCTGAATCGACGTTCAAGCAGTTACTAAGGCAATCATAAAACGACAATGCCGCCTCAAATTCACCTTATGAGGAAGAGTGTGCGCACCGAACGCGCATTTACTTCTATTAAAACTTTTTGTACCTGCAAGGCTGGCATATATTTACACATTAGTTTCCACTCCAAGACGACTGACATGTCTCATTAACTTCACGTTACATGCGCGAAGTATTTTGAAAACAGAAGAGTGCGATCGGTCGGCTTTTTATGGAAATTACTATAACTTGTACAAAGCTAATTTGCTTACCTGTCACATTTGGAGAAGACGAGAAACTTGGCCGAACTGTTTCGCCCTGTGTTGCTGCACCACAGAGCTGCGCAAGACTGGTGACGCTCCTTCATCCGCGGCCGCATATTTAGAATACATTCGAATATATTTTATAATGCAGCGAAACTTTCAGCCTGTGGAAGCGTTATGCAGCCCGCGCAACCATTCCCACGCCGGCTCGCTTACGCACGCACCGAACTGGCCCGCCGCGGGCGCGGAGAGAAAAAAATTCCCCGATTTCCCGAGGGGGAAATGTGAAAGTGCGAATACGGTTCGCGCCGGGCGCTGCGCTCGGCCCCCGCAGCCCACCGCCTGCCGCCTTCTTTCATCTCTTCCATCGGGTTTGTAGTATCACGTCACCACGCAGTGCGTCTAACGCCGCTGAGGAGCACGCGCGGAAGCGTTAAAGATATAAGCGCGTCACTAACAGGTGTGGAAAGAAAGAAACGCTGAGGGAAAGGGAAGGGCCACGCCGCAGCACCCTGCCGCTAGGATCGCCACAATTTCGGAAACCGAAACTAGCCAGAGTCGCCGACCAGTGCCCAGGTGGTCAAAATTAATCAAAAGCCCTCCTCTACGGCACGCCTCTGCCTTGCGTTGCGTCGATGCGTTCAAACCTACAATTTATCCATCCATCGCCTCTTCCATCCATAGCAACTTTTATCCATCCATAGCCACTGCGCCTCATCCATCGATGAGGCGCAGTGGCTACTTCCGCTCTTCTCAGATTTTACCCGATTACGAGAAGACGTTCAGGTGACTGCGAGCCGCGACGTGGGATGTCAGGTCATGATGAATATGCGGGGGTAGCTAGTTTGTAGCAACTTCTCGACAGCTCGTTGACTGTATTCGCAGAATCATGTGGTCGGTACAGTGTGCTTCCACAATTCCTGGTCCGGCAGTGGCTCGGATGTTCGCACATTGGCGGACGGTGCATGTGATTGTTCGAGGATGGTCTCCTCCAGCAAACCTACGATGAGCGGTGCTAACATGGTGTCGGTAGATATGCTGTCTATGTAATTTATTTTGAGCCATGGGCTGGAGAAGTGGAGCGGTCTGCGGAGGAGTCTACGGTGCTCTGAGATGTTTGTGTGGCGTGAACGGCCTTGACTGCAATTGCGAAGAATTTCCTTTCATGGGGGATGATATTTCCGTGGACGGGAGAGGAGACCGAATAGGCATTTGATAATTGCCGAGACGATGCACCCTTGGGTCGGCGTCGGGGGCCTGTGATCCCTTCACAAGTATTGTGAACGACTATGTATGCGATAACACAATCTGATAACACAAGATGTAGAACTCACGACCTTCGATGAAGTAGCGGAAATGCCTAATTGAACAATAGATTGCGAGCATCTCCCTTCCGAAAGTGCTGTATCCTACTTCTGCAGGCTTCGGGCGTTTCGAGAAGAAGCCCAGTGGCTTCCACTGTGCACCCTCCTGTTGCTGCGGCACTGATCCAACTGATGTGGAGGAGGCGTCCACTATGAGGCGTGTAGGAGTGTCAGGCAGAGGATGAATCAGAAGGGTAGCCGAGGCCAGCTCATGATCAGCCTTCTGGAAAGGATTCTGGTGTTCGTCAGACCAGCAAAATTCTGGTGCATTTTTGTCGGTTCGGCGAAGCAGGTCGGTCAGTGGCTGTAGTAGTCGAGCACAAGGAATGAACCGCTGGTGAAACTCTAAGAACTCAAGGATCTCTCTCAGCTTGCGGATAGATGTTGGGGCAGGAAACGTTTTGACAGATTCCACCCTCGATTCCACTGGCATAACGCCTTCAGTAAGATGAGAGCCTCGACGCCAAACACGCACTTTTGAGGTTTCAATACCAGACCGTGCTCATCCAGACGCTGAAAGAGCTGGCGGAGGTGCTGTTCGTGCTCGGTAGGAGATCTGCTGGTCCCAAATATGTCATCCAGGCAGACAAAGACGAAAGGAATACCCCGGGTGACCTCAACTACGAATCTTTGAAAGGTATGTGTTCCATTTTTCAAGCCGTAGGGCATATGGACGAACTCAAACAGGCCGCATGTAGTTGTGATGGATGGATTTGGTATGTCCTTCGGTTCGACGGGGATTTGGTGGTATGCCGCTACAAGGTCGATCTTGCTGTATATTTTCGTACCGCCCAGCCGCGCACTAAAATCGTGAAGGGGTGGCAGAGGATACTGATGTGGCGTTATCGATCGTTGAAGGCTCTGTAGTCACCGCACGTGCTCCAGTCGTCCCCGTCGTCTTTAGGCACAATGTGCAGCGGCGATGAATGGTTGCTAAATGAAGGGCGAACATTTACCAGCGGCAGCATATGCTCGAACTCACTGCGTGCGGCTTGAACCCTGTTGCTGGTCAGCCGTCGCGGTCGGTAGGTGACTTGCGGCCCGGTGGTGACGATGTGGTGAGTCAAGTTATGTTTCACCGGCTGTTCTATGTTGCGGGGCATGGTTGGAGAAGGGAACTCGGCCAGGATGTGGTGGTAGGCAGATACTGGCTGGAAGGCGCAGAAGCCAGATGCGCAGATGTTTGACTCCAAACCACGTACTTTGAGGGATGTGAAGTTATCCTTGATGCAACGGTCACTTACGCTCACATCCAGGTTGAAGTATCTGAGAAAGTCTGCCCTGAGTATGGCAGAATTAGCGTGCGATACCACGAAGACCCAGAGAAACAGGCGCTTGAGTCCAACGTCTATTGTCAGCGATCGGAAGCCGTACGGAGCGATGGCAGCGTTGTTCACCGCCTGCAGCGATGATTTGTTCTTGCTACGTCGGCGATCCTCGCGGGTAGCCGGGAAAATAGAGATTTACGGAGACCATATCAATTCCGTTATCCAGGACGGACGCCGCTAGGACTCTCCGAAAACTTGCTCGGGAGACCACGCTATCGAAATGGAGCACCCAAGAGTTCACGAGCGCTCGTATCCATGCCCTGGACCCCCATCTTCAGCGCCCCCTCCCATTAGGCCTCCCACGATCTGATGCAACCATTCTCTGTCGCCTCTGGCTTGGAGTCGCATTCACAAATGCTTACTCCTATTTGATTGGAATGGCAGCCAGTAAGACGTGCGAAGTCTGTGAAACACCAGAGACCATACGACATGTCCTCTGCGATTGTCCACGGTTTTCAACCGAACGCAGGCAGATCTCTGCGACTCTACGAAAATTAGACTCTCGGCGCCCGTTCTCTGAGGAGACAATCCTGGGCCACTGGCCTTCTCCGTCATCTGCGGACAAGGCGACAAAAGTGCTCCTGTGTTTCCTCAAAACGACGGAATTGCACAAAATACTGCAGCGCAAGACTACTCTCTACGAACTGTCTGAACTTTACACAATGTCTACAGTGTCCTACCGCTGGGAACACCACTCCACGCTCTGTCCGTACCTTTCCCCTTCTTTTTCTATTTTCCACTTTTTCCTCATTGTTCCCCTTTCCCCCGTGCAGGATAGCATACTAGGCCGTAGCCTGGTTAACATTCCTGCCTTTCCTTTAACTGCTCTCTCTCTCTCTCTCTCTCTCTCTATGCTCCTGTGGTGACTAGCAGGCGCGAGTTGCTTACGCGGTCGACTACGAAGAACAGGCGGCTGGGTAGAGGGCCGATGTCGTAAGCCGCCGTTAACGACTGGCCGGAGCGTTTCCCGGAAATGAGCTATGTTGAGTGCAGCAGCTAGCACCCGCGCCGAAACGACGCTGGTATCGGCAAACTCCGCGCTGTCTATCTTGTCCCTGGCTTCTCTTGGAAGAGCGTGGCTATCTTGAAAGGGATCGATTACGTCGTTGCTCGCCCTGTTGGGGAGCGCCCGACAGCAAAAGTTGCTGCATGGTCTCGGTAAGTTGTTGCACTTTCTCCTCAAGGCGCGACAGTCGATCTGCTGTTTCGTGTGTTCTTGCAGCAGGTATGGGCGCGATGTGTGGAGCTGAGTATTCCGTGATACGATCGGCAAGTTGCGCCAGTCGATCAAGGGACGTCTCATCTGAACCCGCGAGAACCACGCCCACCGACTGGGACAGCCGTTGCAGAAAAAGTTCACAAAGAAGTGGGAGCGGGCCGTCCTGACTCGCGTGGACACCGAGTAGTTGCCGCATCCGGCGCAGCAGTTGGGAAGGTCGTTGGTCGCCCAGCTCTTCCCCACATAACATCTAACTCTGCTTTCTTCAGGTGCCTCGAGTGGGGCCAGCACAGTCTTCTTGAGAGTGTCGTATTCCCCTTGTGTGGGGGTTGAAACCAAAGTGTCGTCGATAGCGTCGGCAATTTATGGGGCAGGGCTGCGACGACGTGAAGGTACTTCGTCGACTGCGAGGTGATGTGCCGGAGCAGAAAACAGGCCTCCACTTGGTAGAACCAAACTCTTGCATTTTTAGGCCAAAAATTTGATAGCTTCAGTTCTGTTCGGAAGACTGCAGGCGTGGAGGCAGCAGTGTTGTCGGAGCTCATTGCGGCGTGTTTGTTGAAGCGTTTTTCGGGTCACCATATTTGTAGCATCCCGGAATGTCGGCTGCTGAACGAGGCGAGAGAGCGGATGTAAGCTGGTTTGCCGTTTCAAGACAAGGCTGTTTATTTTCAAAATATGCGTACCCTGAGAGCGTCCCCCGACGATGGAAAAAACGGGAACCCCCGCGTCCTTCAAAATAGAGAGAAAAAAGGCCCCCCAGACGATGACCGTTGAGGAGGGCGGGAGAATGACACCTGCACTAAGGCTGCGGCGACGTGGCCAATCCGCGTCCTCCACAAAGGCGCACTGTCGCCAAGCCGGAGAAAAAGAAAAAGGCTCGTGTAGCGGGCGCCGCTTGCGCTGGGGTGCCGAGAGGCTTCCGCTACAGCATCAACTTTTGCAAAAATCGCACTGATAGGGCTACGTTTAACTTCATCATAGCTATTTCAGCACACAGCTATCACCTGCTTGACACGAATGGCACAGCCAGCACAACGCATAAGAAATAAATTGCGGAAGCTTGCGCAAGTGGGGGAAGGCTGTAGGAACAGCCGAGGTGGCGGCCCCTCTCCCTTCGTCGGAGACCCGGTTGCTGTACACAACTTGAATTTCGTAACTTGCCCCTTAAACTTTTCTATGACCCGCAGGCCCCTGATCTCTTTGTCCGCAGGCTTTCACATCTCTCCCATGATGCGATCGAAACCACGGTCCGCACAAGCACGCGCTAGAGGCCGCGTCAACCGGCTTCGCAAACTTGGCGTCTTTAACGCGAGCTGCCGTCCGCTCCCTACTTGCGGTGTCGACTCATGAAAACTGTTTTCTTGGTATGGTTTTACGAGTTCCTCACGTGGAGCAAGTCCCGTCACAAGCCTGTCAGACGCGTGCGCTCATCCTGGGGCACGCGCTCACGCACGCTCGGTATTTATCCTAAATATTTTTTCCGAACACATTTTTCAGACTCTACCGCAGCAAGTTCATGCCTAAAAAGCTCTGCTGTTTAATTTTGGAGCTGCAAATATTGCTTGGCAAGAAAGTATAGTATTGCCAAGTGCCTGGTAATGCCCAAGGCTGTTGCCCCGCACGGCGCAAAGCGTACCCCCTGCGATTATTTCGAACACGACTCCAGTCGTCTCAGTTATTTATCAGACCTAATCTGATATGATAAATTGATTCAGCCACGACGAACAAATTACACGGGACAAAGAAGGAGATGCGACGGATTGAGCGGTATCTCCGCTCAAAGCGAGCGGCTGCGCTCACAGCCAGGGCCGTCTCTTTGGCGGAAGGATAGAATTCATGAAGTATAGCCGTAGGTTACCTGGAGACGGGTATACGTGATTTTACTCAAGTTCAAATGAATCAAGAATACAGATCCCTCGAGCAATGCGTCCTGGTATCTGAACAACTGAGTAAAAAAAATTCCAGCAACGTAACCAGGTCGTGCAGATGAACTGTCATTTATAATTTTGAAAATTCGTTGAAAACCTGCTTCGTTGCAGTGCCAGTGTTGCCTACCAGATTCTTTTTCTCAAAGGTAGTATCAATTTTATTTTGCAAATAGGGCTTATTGAGAAGACCCCGAATAAAGGAAAGCCTCCTGTATGTGGATCTTGCGTAGCACAATTACTTGTTGCGAAGCTGCCTCCGTCATCACAATGTCGAAGTTATTTCCACCTTTTCTGTCGGCGGTGAGAAGATTTCAAAGTATAAACAGGAAATGAAAACATCGTTTGATGATTTTTCCTAAGTTGGCTGTGTGTAGTCTCAAGCGTTATCAGTGGCGTAAAACCCGGTAGGGTGCACTTTAATTTCGCGGTTTCCTTCAATATACATTCGAGTACTGAAGCGAACCCGGCAGTATTGCGGCGACGAGATTTCAAAAGTACCTTCCCACGGTGCTCCAGGTAAGCGCTGCAACCACGACTACATTGCTTTCAAACGACATTCGAATATTTTGGTTAAGGGTAGATCACGGCAGAACGGCTTTTCGCAACCCGTTTTTTAAGGCAGTTTGCCACCGAACGCTAGACTGGTTCTTCCCGGATATGGGGTTATTTTTAAAAAAAGTCGTGAGTAGTAATACAGTTTCGACTCCAGGTGTTTAGAAAGACTGTTTAAGTGCGGTTATGCAGAAAAGGCCTAATCACGTTATTGTAAGGCTGTACTCGCTGCGCCCTTGTATTGAGCTAAGTGCTGTGGAGGGGCGGTAATGATGTGTTTGAAAGAGATACAAAAAATTGATGAATAAATAATGATGATGAATAAATCTTTATTTGTCAAGCTGGTGCAGATGTTAGGGCACCCGCCCGGTGGGGGGCTTCCCTATTCCGGGATACCCTGAGCTCGGCTGGCGGTCCAGGCCTTATTCACAAGTTCACGCTGGATCCCAAGGTTCGGGCTTGTCAGGCGGTTCACCCACTGCTTGTAGGAGGGGGAGGTTATTGGGGCAAGGCCTGGGGTCTTCTGGCACTCCCAAATCTGGTGGTACAATGTACCGGGCGTTGGACAGAAATTGCAGGTAGACGGGTATTGGGTGGGGTAAATCGCATGCAGTAGGGTTCTGTGGGGGTACGTATTTGTCTGTAGTCTTCGAAGGGTGGTGGCTTCGGCTCTTGTTAATTGGGAGTGCCGAGTCGGAAGGTTCTTCGGCCTTGACGGTAGTAAATAAGAACCTCAGCATACCTGACAAGCGGTTCTGTTTTTGGGGGCCGCAAGTGGTGTTTGTCCCTCTATGATAATGGCCCGGTGTATAAGCGCGTGGGCAGCGGCGTGAGCCGCCTCATTACCTTCGAGAGATTCGTGTCCAGGTATCCAGATGAGCCGCGCTTCAGGTATATGGGCAGTATTCTTAAGAATTTGAAGTGCCGTTTTGCTGATGCCGCTTCGTTGGTAACTGCGGCACGCCACCTGCGAATCCATCAAAATTATAATTGCATCTTTTACCGTCGTGATGGCCAGGGCAATAACGGCTTCTTCAGCAGCTTCTATTGATGTGCGGACGGTGAGGGCAGTTGTAACTGGCTCTGCTGCATTGGCGACACACACGACGTGGACTGGCTTGTTTACGTATGGAGACGCTTCCGTATACCTTGTTGTTGGATTGTCGCCGTATTTATTATTCATGGCTTCTGCTCTTGCTATGAGTAGAGCTTTGTTGTGTAGTGGGTGCATGTTTCTTGGGATGGGGGCTACCTTGATGGCTTGTCTGATTTGGAGTGGAACCCGCTCCTTATGGTCTTGCAGTGGCGGTATGGCATATCCCAGCTGTCGCAGTGTAGCTCCTCCCGTTGGTGTTAGGTGTAAGCGTTCCAGTTGAGAACTATGAAGCGCCTCCTGTATTTCCTCCCATGTGGTATATAGTCCAAGATGCAATAATCTCTTCGTCGATGTTTTTCGGTGCAGTCCTAAGGCTGTCTTATATGCTTGACAAATGATAACATTGAGCCGTGATTTTTCGGATGTTTGCAGGGCCACATAAGTGGTTCCGTAAGCTACCCAGCTTATGAGTATGGCTTGGACAATGCGCACTGTGTCTGACTCTTGCAAGACAAATCGGCGGTTTTACACGCGTCTTATCAGGTGGATTAGCTGATTAAGTGTCTGTTGAAAGGGTGCAACTGTATGAACACCTGATCAATTTCTTGGTAGTGTAAGACTTAGGATGCGTAGTTTAGATACATTTGGCATTGTATGGTCGTTGGTGGTAAACTCCGGGTAAGGAATGCTGCGCTTTCGTTGCTGCGCCGTCCCGATGCAGAGAGTGATGAGAGCCGACTTCTCCGGAGTACATTCGAGCCCTTTGTCGTGAAGGTAACGATGGGCTTCATCTATGGCTGCTTGCAGAGCATCTTGTTGTACCCCTATTGATCCTGTTGGTGTCCACAGGATGAGATCGTCCGCATACAGAACATGTCTAAGAGGCGGGATATATTTCACTAGGGGAGGAAGGTGCTTCTTAGCAATATAAATAAGAGCGGGGAAATATCTGAGCCTTGGGGAGTGCCTCGGGAAATTGTATTTATTTTGTTGAGCGGAGGTGTCCGATGCCAGTTGTAGCCGTACGGTCGGTTAGAAAGGCTGCGACGTAGTCGTACCTGTGCTGTCCACAATCAATGGAGGCTATACCTTGGAGGATGGCCTTATGACTGATGTTATCAAATGCGCCCTTGATGTCCAGGGTTAAAATGCATCTCTTGTGGGTATTGGTGAGGCGATCAATGATATCTTATTTCAGTTGCAGCAGGACATCTTGCGTTGATAAGTGTGGCCGAAATCTGTACATAGTGTCTGGGAAGTGTCCACCATCTTCGATATAAGGAGAAAGGCGATTGTGCACCATGTGTTCCCGTAGCTTTTCTACACATGATGTGAGGTAGATGGGCCGTAGGTTGCCGGGAGCGAGAGGGTTTTTAGGTTTAAGTATTACGGTGATGTCTGCATGCTTCCACGAAGATGGGAGCTAGCCGGTCGTCCATTGCTTGTTGATGTAATTTACCGGGAAAATCTTCTGGGGTGCGGCTGTAGGAGCGACCACTGAGTACCAGCTTATTTGATGCGGTGTGCGATGTTGTCGCGAAGTGGGGGCTTGCACTTGCTGCTGAGGCGCCCTGTGAAGTGCTGGCGACTGATGTTGGGGATGCCGTTGGTACACTGGCAATGGCCGAGAGAACCGTTCCCGTACGTGCAAGGGTGACGGCGGCGGGTGGAGTTTCTTAGGGCACTCCCTGCTTGCCGTAGGATGGTTGAGTCCGCACAGTTTGCATATCGGGGTGCATGCGTGTTCTGGGCGTGACACTGGGCACATAGGGACACTTCTGGCGTCGGACAGACGTCTAGTCGGTGTCCGATATCACCACAGCCTGCAGCACTGGATAGATCCGCGGTACGGTCAGCAGTGGGCGTGACGTCCATGCGCACGAATGTAAAAAGGCACATGAGGTCCTCATACGTCACCACAGCGGAGGTGGACTTTCCGAGCATTCGTGCTTGCACTATCCTGGGTCCTGAGGAAGCGATGATGTAGGGAAGCTGTTCGGTAGTCGTACCTACATCCAGGCCGTGTATCACTCCACGGACGATGCCTGGAAAGGGCTTTATGTAGGGCAGGATGTTATACGTTGCTGCGCCGAGTTGGAGGGAGGTGACTTCACAAAGAATTTCCGCATATTCGTCATTGGGAGTGCTGACGACAATCAAATTTTGCACCGCTTGCACTTGGATCACGATCTGTTGGTTAAAGCTGCCTTCTGGTATCCTGCTCGCTGTCTTTATCCCTGCGGTGATGTGACGATCACTTCAAGCTGCTAAGCGCAACCCGTCTCGTGGCCGGTAGATTATTTTGTAATCGGACTCTGGTAGTTTGGGAACAGGCGGAGCGTGAGGGGAGCCGTGAGGCTTACCTGGTGCTTGTGCGGTTTGTTGGTAGACTTGTTTTGCTCGCCGTCGATCGCTCAGCATTTGTTTCTACGGGCCTGGCTGCGGGATAGTGCGTCGGCTCAGTTCGTCGAACTTCGTCGGGTTTTCTTGAATGCTGGTATCCATTTTCTTCGGAGATTGACAGAGCGCCGAGAGCTCCAGCACAGCAGCTGCAGTCGTATCCGCCATGGCGGTGCTAGCCGTTCTTCAAATGTAGATTTCACGTGTCCGGGTGCTCCGATGGCGATAAAACTGGGTATTAAACGTTGGAGCGAAACTTTACACAGCTGAAGGTACATTTTCTAGTGCCAAAAAACACGAGGATGGTGCTGAAAACAGAGTTCGACACGGGACCCCATGCGTTGCCGCTCTGAGCTAGATCTTCTTCCTCGTCATCCTCCCCAAACAGTTGAAAAAGTTACAAACATTCGTGATAGCTCAAGAATCTTCAATGACTACGACGTCCAAGTTTGCCACGTGCCTACAGGTAAACTCGGAGAACAGCTTGTACACCCCAAAGATGCGCTAGAACGCGAAAGGTTCCCCGGGATGCTATACATTTTTTGCCCGACTTACGTCGTACCCTGCATTGGTGAAACGGGAAACTTCAAGAGGCAACTAGAGGAACACAAAAATTACGTTGCTAACGGGCGCACCCAGCTAAGCGCGTTGGCAGAACACCACGACATAAACGGTCATGTAATCGCTTTGGACTCAGCCAGAATCATCGCCACCGAGAAAATAAAATGAACGCGTCTACTCAGAAAATGCTTCCACATCCAATCAACCCCGCAGGCTCTTAATTGTACACGTTGGCCCATGCCTCCAATATACGCAGGGGCTTTGCAACGTTCCACGCAAGTGTAAATACGGCCGAGCTTATTTTTGCTTGATATGTGAACAAAGGACCCGTACTGGCAACGGGTCTTTGTGCTCACGAATTGTTTTTACCGTTGCTGCGAGTGTCAGTTTGGTACCGAAATGAAATGTTATTTCCTCTCCAGATGAGTTTTCGTCGAACCTTGGACTACATCTAATTGCAATGTATTGTACATTGCCACGCCAGAATTTAACTATGCCGTTGTTGTGTGGAGGTTCTGTCTAGGTGTCCGGATTCCAAGGGTGGTGGTTAAATTTTACTCGGGCGTGCTGAATTTTAACCTTATTTAGCTGCGCCTTCCAACGTTGCCTAAAAATATACCAAGAAAAAATACCGAGTGCACGTGAACATGCGCCCCGTGAGAAGCGTTCGGCATCGCTCAGGCCAGCGCATGTGCTTGCGCCCGTTGATGAGCTCGAAAAAAACACAAGAACCAATACCGAGTGCACATCAGTGAACGCCTAGTGATGATCGCCCTGCGTCGGCTAGCTCGATCTTCGACAGTACTCTGCCGAGCGTTCGTGGCGTGATCTCTCGAGTGCTGTTCTCATCACCAGTTCACGCGCATTTGCACCCGAATTCGCGGAGCTGGGTGCTGTGGGTTGTACCGCGTGCTAACGCGGTTCACTCTGGCAGAGGTGTGAAAGCCTGCGGACAAAACAATCCAGGCGTTCCAGTCATGTGGTCCTTCGAGCGGCAAATTCGGAAATCTATGTGAGGTGCAACGGCCGGGTCTCCTACGAAGAGAGGGCGACCGCCAGCTGTGATTTTTCCTCCAGCTCTGCACAATAGGTGCAAGCTGCGCCAATTTATTTTTCCTTACATCGATTTTTTATTGTTATGGCTTAGGTTGCTTTTTTGCATTTTAGAAGATTGATTTCGGTTCGCAGTTTACACTATGTTAAGGTAAGTTGGCTTTCCTTATGTGCAGCGAAATAGTGCCAGGAAAGGCTGGTTGTCCGTTCCTAGATGAAACACAGGCTGTAGGTTGTCGTCGGTTTATTGGAGTGCTTTATTACCATCAGACGGCATCCCGATACAGCTTGAGACGGAAGCCTCAAGGTCCCCCTTCTGAGAATAGTGGTGGGCGTGGTGAGGTCATAAAAATGAGCTCGTCTGAAGACACTAAACCAAAGGGGGGGATAGAATGAGATTCTAACCCGGGTCTACACTGTTGCCGCGCAATATCTAACCGCTGTCCTATCTCCGCACGGTGCCAGCGGTAAACAAATGTTCTCCTTCTTGTTGATCGTTTCTTCGTGGTGCAGGCCCAACATGAAGATTACACAAGAATAGGCAGGTATGATCGGCTGATGGCCCGCTTCAAAAAATTAACAAACTGAAACTTCGGAAATTTTAAATAGACAAAACGCGTGTGCCACCTTACACATAAATGTAATGGCACGTAGTAGAAGAGGCGTCACCAGCCGTGTGGAAGCGTGATTCGATGCAGGCTTTCGGGTCTGCAATTCACTTCCTTAGGTACTTCACGCCGTAAGACAAAAGCGACTCAGATGGCGAAAACGGGCAAAACACACTGAAGCTACACATTTGATTATACGATGCACCGAAGCGGAGTTCTCCGGAATTATTTGAACAGAGGGGCCTTAAACATACCCCTATTTCTCAAAACACAGGCGATTTTGCGTCTCGCTTCCATCTGAACGCGGACACCGCCACAGGGACAAAACGCGCATCCTTTGTATATGCAGCTCCTCCATAGTATCAGCAGTGCAAGGCCACAGCCACGCAGCCACTGCGGCAGGTAAAGATGCAAACGAAAGCGAAGACACGCCAACTTGACGCAGCGTATAAAAAGCAGTTCGTGGTAGATTCCACAAAAAATAATATAAATTAGGAACGCTATTGCAATGTAGTAGTAAAATTTGTAATAGGTCCCTCCAGATTTTGGCCTTCTAAGTACTGAAACAGACTTTTTATTAACCAATGAAATTAGTTGTCCATAGTGAATTCAAGGCAGCAAAACAAGAAAAGAAACATACCTCCAGAGTCCATCTCCGGTGCTGCCTTTTAAATGACTTCACTCATCTCGTTCCTTGGGTTCAATGTGGTTCTGAAGCCTGTGGAGGAGCGCAACCGTGTTCTTAAATAACTTGCGATTCCTAGCAAGAATATCTGCAATTTTCGCAATAACGTTTGTGTGCCTTCTTGAAACATTCGGCGCTATCGCCATGACTTTCCTGCAGCTTAAAAATTACAAGCTCTCTAGACAATTATATGCAAGTGATTTCTTCATAATGTGAGAATGGCTCTCTGTTTATGGCGTCAAGAACTCATAGTTCGTCACATGTGTGATAGGTTTTTTACAAGCATTACCATGTCTGCGAGTAGCTGATGAAAAAAAAGGTGGTAGTACCGCTCTTTCTTTCACAGAGACAGCTTTTTTCGCGCCCAAAAATCCTCCTGTTCTTATTTTGGCTGCATTGGTTTGGGTGCACCTGCGCACAGTAACTACTTGAAAAATAAAGATAGCGTTATAGAGACTCCTTTGATATTTTAAACTTCTTGAACAAATATTTTCTACAGTAGTGTGATGTGTTAAAGCTACGTTTTTTTCCTGTATATGTCATTCTTGTGCGACGCTGATCATTTCGACGCTGCAAAAACGGTCGCCTCATAGAGATGAAATCATGAGTGCAAATGGTTCCCCTCTCCAGTGCATCGAAGAAAAATGCATCCGTGAAAAAGAGAATAGGGATAAGAGATATTTACATTTGAAGCTATCAATAAAGACAGTTTAGGAAAAAAGTGTTAAATCTGGCTTGATTGTTTCTTTCTCCGGTGCGGTGGCACTGCGGTTTTTGATAATAATAATAGTGTTTATTTATTCAAAAAAAACAGAATACAAATGCGAGTCTGCCAAACCCACAAGGGCTTGAAGTGCGGTTCCCGGCAGCACGCAACACGTCGCAAACCAACAAAGAGACAGAAGTTGTCAGAAAAAGGTAATTTAGACAAAAAGAAAGGAGAACAAGAAGAAAAAAAGAAAGCAGCACTGTAACGGTGATAGTGAAGTTCTATGAGAATGTTTTTATTTTTTTTCGACTATTCATCGAAAAGAATTCGTCTGGCAAAGAATTCAGGAGCATCGGGACATAGTATTCGCGAACACCTTCACCAACTCTAGTTGGCCGTAAATCCCGAGGCCGTAAATCCCGCACAGGAGTGTACGGCTGGCAAAATTGCACAGACCAAATATACTCAAGTACAATTGTTTGTTTAAACAACAAGGTAAAATCGGGCATGCGCAAAACACGAAAGACATCTTTGTTATCAAGATCTGCTGTACCATACAAAACGTGTTTGATAATCGAACGTAAAATAGCATCCACCTTATTTTTCCAGAAATCAGAGCAAAAGTAAAAACAACAAATTCCGAATTTAATGCGGAATAGGCTAAGGTAAAAGCAATTTGCTTAGGTACTGTTAAGGAACAAAGTGATTTGAGCCCGCACATCAAACAGGCAGTTTTCTTTCGCTGAGAACATATAACGGCCAGATGCGTGTTCCAAGCCATGTTAGAATACAAAAAATATACCCAAGTATTTAGGAGAGTCCACAGGCAAAATAGGAGTGCATTTACAGTTCGAACAACCAGAGACATGCGAAAAATTGATGTAACATTCGGTATTGGCTTTAAACTATTATGAAAGCAAACAAATGGAGTTTTTTTAGTGTTGATTCGAATTTCGTTGCTGCTAAGCCACTTCATTTTCTGTTCACAATCATGTTGCAGATTCCCAACGGAAAGATCGAAGGAACCATGCGTAGAAACGAGCAGAGTGTCATCCGCGTACTGAAATACCCGGGAATAAAGTACAAAATTTGAAATATCATTAACATATAAGTTAAACAGCAATGGTGCCAAGATAGACCCCTGCGGAACGCCAGCGAGCAGTACTTGTGCGGAGCTTGTAATTTCACCCAATACGACAGTTTTTCGGCGGTTACGAATGTAATTTTCTAATAGCAACAGGAAAGGCCCACGGAAAAAACCATATTGGGGCAGTTTGTCAAACATTACATTGTCGTTTACAGAATCAAATGCTTTTGATACGTCAAGAAACACTGAACAGGCAAATTCATTGTGGTCAAAGGCATTATTACGTACATCCGGAAGGTCATTCAATGCTTTTTGTGTACCCCTACCAGCAGTGAAACCATATTGGTTGGCCGAAAGTATGTCGTGTTTTTCGATAAAGGAAGTCTTTGTAAAACCAAATGTTTTTCTAGTACGAGGGCAATTGTTGACAAAATTAATATACCTCTGTAAACTAACAAACACGATAAACTAAACTATAGCCGGAACGGCTGGGGTGACTCTGTGTTCCATTTACTTAGTATTGAGCGGCAGAAGGTTTTCCTGGGGCTGTGGTTTTGTAGCTTCAATATCCTACACCGCGAATTTCCTTTAATGGAAAACGGTGGACTTGAGGGCTGAAGGTACGAAGAGCTCATCTTCGATATTTCAGGAAATATGTGCAGCTGACGGTGGCTGTCTTATTAGATACATGAAAACGGGGCTTGCGAATTTTAGTCATGGCAACGTTAGCACGTGTGGTCCGTGGTTAAATTTTGTTCGCTACATATATTGAATGGATAACTTCATACCAACGAACGCGCAGCTCACAAATGGAGATACTCTTTTACACGTGTATTATCTATTTTAAAGAAGAAAATAAACGGTTAATAACGCACCATCTTGATTATCAGTGACCACGAAAGACAACATTAAAACGCGATGCAACTCACCAAATTTTTTATTCAGAAACGAAAGAGCCGATTTTGGTATACCATCGACATACACGACAATGCCATGGAATGCGAGTTTACAACTTCCATATCAAAGCTTAGTATTGGCCGGATTAAGTATATTTTCATAGAATCGCAAATTTCGGTTTGTAAATATTGATTAGCGTTGCAAACAAAAAAAATACACACTTTAACATAGGAACAGGCCTGTGGGACGACAAACTATACTGAAAAGAAACTGTTTAACCTTTAGCAGAGAAACTGCGTGCTTACAGGCACCCCGTGCCCTCGAATGAGTGAAAGAAGAACGGCGCTCGAAAACGACACACGCTAGAATCTAGTTTGTGGTAATGGCCACTTTTCGGCGGGTGCTTTGCAACACTCTGTAAATTAACGTGTTATTCATATTTTTGGAAATTGTATTTAAAATGCCCTTTTATCGCACTCTTTGTTCTAACAGGAGTGCAATATCCAAATTTACACGCTCCAGGTCTACACCATTGATCTTGGCAATGCTACCTTATCGTACCCGCGTTCGCTTCCCTTCGTCCCTAGCAAGTCTTTTTTAAAGAATGGCACTCCCACTTCTGCAAGTTTGCGGAGCTCCAATCTTCAAAGCGTTTGTGGTTACTTTTTATAAGCAAGTAGACAATACTAACGTGCTAACCATGTGTGCAAGCATCCCTGAAAACACGTAAACCACCCCACATCCTTGTTTTTTTTTGTTTAGTTATTCTTTAGGACCTAATCTTTGTTAGTATCAGATTCTGTTAGACAAACGGAGGAGTTTCCTATTGGAGGTGTTCCCGGTCGGACAAAGCATGCAGCCGAGCGTTCGCAGCGTAGCACCCAACCTCATAGGCGTGTCAAATGCAATATTCGGTCTCTTACTCCTTTCAGGAAGCTGGCGCAAAGGAGAAAAGTGAACACTTCCCTATGACACACGGTCCAGCTGATATAACAAAAGCTATGATGCTTTCCAGAGCAGGAGAAGGGGGAGGATCAGTAGATCGCACCTGGTATGCCGAAAAGCTTAAAGGGGCACCGACATAAAATTTTGAAGGCGAGATAACTTCGGAGATGGATTGGTGGGATTACATATACATCATCTGCAAAATATCAGCGGCGAATACAGCCTAGAACATATTTGAAATCAATTTTAAAGTGTGCAAAACGCAACCGAGCAGCCAGCAGAGACCACGCGCAATCGACATCCCGAGGATATTGTGTAAATAAACAACATCCAAACACGTCACGAATTTGTGTTTGCCGCTTCCGCACTGCCGGCGTTATTCGCCGGCTCGCCCGGCTCGCCGCTCCAATCGGAGGCCCGGAGGGCGGAGCTTCTGCTCTCGAGAACGAACGACCCGATCGTTGGCGGCGGAGGCGCCGTGATTTCGTCAGCTAATCGGGCAGCTGGCCGCGACCAAAGTTCTACGGCGATTCCAGGCACTGTGTTTCTATTACTGTTTATTACCATTGAATGCGAAAACGCGGTGGAGGCACGAAAAGCCCGCTGAGCTAGCCGCACGGTCGCTGTGCAGGCGGCGGCCACGGCCGCGAAGTGGCCCATGCCGGCGCAGGTAGCTCGAGTGATAGCTTGTTACCGCTGCACAAAATTGTCCCCAAGTCCCGGCCATGGTGGCTTACATGAGAAAGGAGTTAATGATGCGATGGCGGGTCGCATTGAAAATTGTCATCTGCACCGCTTACGAGAGCGGCACTCGAATATCTGCCGCAGTGCTAAGCCGAACACATCTGTAGGCGGACCTGTAGGCAGACCGGCCGGCTGCTCCCAGCGCGCGTCTTGCCACCCACCGTCTCGAGCGTCGCGCGCCGTTCTTTAGCCGCGGAAGAATTTGCACTCGCAGCGCCTGCGTCACACCCACGGTGTTTTTTTAATTAAGCGCCTAACGACACCAGTACGTGGGGGCATTCGCGGAAACTGCCATCGATGCGGATTCGACAGTGCTACGGCGGCTCTGCTCTGTGATATCCCTCCGACGGTCAAATGGTCAGCTTTGTTCACAGAAAATCCACAAAATCCATCGTTTCGCGGCACTCGCTGAAACCGAAACTGCAATTGGCCGCATAAAATGCCTCTAATTAAACAACAGTCGCACGCTGAAGCAAATGAGGTTTCTACAGGTTATAAGTAGGTCACTAGCTACTTATCGCAATCAAAAAAAAAAGATGCAAAATTTTTGTGTGAGTGGCCACTTTAAATGATCAGTTATTTTTTGTGTGTTTAAACATGTTTCACTGCAAGTGCATAATAGACATATATAGAGTGTCTCCATAGGGGACAACAGCCATTCTGGAGGAGAACATTGGCGGCAATCGCGAGCCTTGGCAATGGCCACCAAAGATCTGACACTCCCAGAGAGTTGCAGACATAGGCGCAAACAGACCCCGTTTTTCCCTTGTATGGGCCCAAGCGAGCGCATCCAGAGTGGTGGTGTCGTTAGTATTTTCACGGAACAGTTAGGTGAAGATGATAAGGACAGCTACGGCTATGTGCGGTATGTGCCCTAATTTTAAATCAGGACGAAGAGCTTCCAGCTATCGGACTCTGTGCTATGTGCTCTCTCTCTCTGGCATTGTTCAGCGTTGTAATTTTAGTCAATACATTGTATTTCTGTACTTCGCCCTCGTGATATCTTGTAGATATTCCAGCTTTCACTGTTTACCAAGGAACTCCGCAGCGGTCCTCAAATTCCGCCATCCAGTATGCCTAAAGCAACGACCCTGCTCCAGGCGCTGCCATTCACCCCATCATCCTGTGTTACGCATGAGAACCCCGAATGTTTACCGCAACAATGAAGACAACGCTAATTAGTAGATCTGTAGGTTTTTGTGGGTAAGCGGCCTTAACAGGTGGGATCCCACTATGATCTTGGCCAGCGCTACGTTTTGCCCGGAAAACACGATAGTGACATGGTACGACACCAATGGAGAGACATTGACAAGTTGGGAAGTCTTCAAGGAGAAGCTGCCGGCAGCGTTCGGAAATCGTCCTCATCGTCAACTTGCCACCAAAAAAAAAACAACCTCGCGTCTCGTGTCCGGAGTTCAACCGAATCCTACTTTGCATATAGTATTCAGGAGGTACTTGCTATGTGCTTCAAGGTTGATCAGGCAATGCCAGATAAATAAAAGGTTGGCCATATCTTAAAAGGTATTGCGCACGACGCTTTCAATTTACTAGCTTATAAAAACAGCTCGAACGTTGAGGACATCATTGCTGCAAAGTGCCGACGCTTGGAGCGAGCCAGAAGCAGCCGTATTGTTGAAAAAATGTCCACCTTACGAATACGGCCACTACTTCGGCCTGCGAAGATATGCTGCTCCACCTCCGAGATGTCGCCCTACCTGGCCCACCTGAGGCGCTCAATCGAATAATTCGTCGAGAAATAGAGGTCATGTCGCCAGCCCCGCTCACTACACCATGCGGTGACAGCCCATCCATGTCTGTGATTTAAGCTGTCCTCCGCCAAGATCCTGACAACTTAGACCTTCGCCCGCTATGAGTCATCAATTGCCAGGAACTCCACCCGGTTCTACAAAGCCCCGCACCTATCCATCATACCGAACCTCGTCGTTTCAGCAATCCGGTTGCCTGGCGAACCCTCACGACCGCCCGATTTGCTTTGTTTCCAACGTGTAGAACACGTTTCCCGTTACTACCGCAATCACCCTTACGATGCTTTCCGTACTGCATACTGTACTTCCTGGCGACCCGAGATTGCTGCCCGACGAATTTCCGCCGATCGTGATACCAACTGGCCCGACGTCGCTGCTTCGTTCCCAAGGTTTAGCCGTTCATTCTCGTATCACCGTAGGCAGTCCCGATCCCCCGATGCTCGCCGTCCGACGTCACCGTCCCGCCCCGGCCAAATCTTAACGAAACAATTGGGCCCATCTCCCCGCGAGGGGGACTCGAGTAAATGCGTCGCATAGGCGGTGGGTGTATTGCGTTAACGTTTAGTGTTTGGGGAGTTGGTGGTAGTGAATGCGTTGTATCACCAGCTTCCTGACGTAGTTTGAATGAGTCAAGAATATAGGGCGCGTTCGTAGCCTCCCATTCTGTGTCGGCTTTGTGGCGCAGTAGGTAAAGCACCATGTACATTGCGTTCCGCCCGTAGGGTCGACGGATCGAAACCAGGCGGCGGATAGTATTTTTTTATATAGTGTAGGGGGAGGGGTGCGGACTACGACTGCGGACGTCAACGCGGGTGACATCGTGAGAGACTGAAATGCTCTCCATTTAAAACTACATCGTGCAGCTCTTAGCGGTGATTCTACATTGACGACCCTGACCGACAATCCTCTGCCCGCTTCACCTGCAGCATGAAATCTTCTTGATGTACTTGTTGATGGGGTTCCAGTACAGGCGATAATTGACACGGGGTCGAAAATATCTGTGATAAGTGCGAACCTCTGCGGCCGACTCAAGAAAGTCCTGAAGTCCTCACTTCTGCCCCATCCCGTGTTGTTTTTGTTGCCGATGGAACTTCCACTACCGTTGCCGTTATGTGGACCACTCGTGTCGTCATTGCCGATCATGCAGTTCTGGCTTTGTTTACTGTTTTGCGCAACTGACCCAATGACCTCATTCTTGCCCTTCATTTTCTTTCTGAACATTCCGCGCTTATCGGCTGTTCGGAAGGAGCCATTTGTTTTGATCTACCTTGCCCAGAAACTGTGCATAAGGTAGTGCAATGTTGCTTACATTCGACTGAGTTCATTCGCCGCTCCCCGCGAGCTGCTAGTGATGTGCCACTTTCTACGCCGCAACCTGTTCCCGGCGGTGACTACTTCCTTACCCCACAAACTCATGTTCTACTTACCCGAGACGTGCCACGTCGGCAAACCGTGGTGCGTGTACGCAACCACCGCACAACACTCCATTTCACACACATGCGCCCGCTCACGCCTCCGTTTCTTTTGGCCTGGTTTGTACCGCTCGGGCAAGAAGTATGTTAAAACTTGTGACCAGTGCCTACAGCGAAAAGTTCCCTGCAAATTCCCTGGTGGACTCCTTTAGCCGCTTCCTATTTTTCATCAATGTATGCCGGCGTCAGGATCGACCTGCTTGGGGCCTTTTCCGGGATTCACTTATGGCAACAAGAGGATTGCCGTTGCAACAGATTATGCGACACGGTACGCCCTAATACGGGCCCTACCCGCAAGCGGCGCAACTGACGTGGCTGACGTCCACTTTTACAAGGTAATTCGGCATCTGGGGGCACCTCGCCAGCTCTTGACCAATCGTGGCTCAATTTCCTCTCTAAAGTCACTGCCAACGTTCTTTATTCCTGTTCCACTAAGCATATATATACTACAGCTTACCATCAGCAAACTAACTGCCTCGGGGAGCCCCTAAACCGCACGCTGCTCAACATGCTTTCTGTGTACGTTTCGTTTGACCATCTGGATTGGGATACCACCTTGCCATTTGTAACCTTCGCGTACAGTTCCACCCGCCATGAAAGAGCTGGTTATTCCCCTTTCTACATTCTCTTCAGCAGGGAACCCGCTTTACCCTTGCATAACCTTCTGTCGTCTGCCGTAGATCCTCCTAGTCAGAACGTCAGCGACGCCATCGCCAAGGATGATCTCTCTTGTCCGATGGCTCGCACACGCCTCACTTTGTTCCAAATGTCCCAGACATCGCTCTATCATCACCACCACTGCGATGTAAAGCTCGAGCCAGGTTCACTGGTTCTACTGTGGTCATCCCAGCGTCATGTATCATCATCATCACCAGCCTGTCTACGCCCACTGCAGGGCAAAGGCCTCTCCCATTATTCTCCAATTACCTCGGCCTGTGCCAACTGTGACCAATTTATCCCCGCAAACTTCTTAATCTCATCTGCCCATCTAACTTTCTGCCGCCCCCTGCAGCGCTTGCCTTCTCTAGGGATCCACCCTGTTACCCTTAAAGACCAGCAGTTATCTTGCCTTCGCATTACATGCCGTGCCCACGTCCATTTCTTCTTCTTAATTTCTACTAATATGTCTTTAACACCCGTTTGCTCCCTGACCCACTCCGCTCTCTTCTTGTCCCTTAATTTTACACCTATCATTTCGGCGCTCCATTGCCCGCTGAGTCGTTCTCAATTGAAGTTGAACCCTCTTAGTGAGCCTCCAAGTTTCTGCCTTGTGGGTGAGTACCGGTAAGATGCAGCTGTCATACACTTTCTTCTTCAACGACAATGGTAGGCTGCTATTCATTATCTGAGAATGTCTGCCATATGCACCCCACCCCATTCTGATCCTTCTAATTATCTCTGCCTCATGGTTTGGATCTGGGGTCACAACTTGGCCTAAGTAGATATATTCGCTTACCACTTCCACTGCCTCGCCACCTATGTCAAACCGCTGTGCTGTCCCGAGGTTATTGATCATTACTTTAGTTTTCTGCATATTAATTTTCAGTCCCACGGTTCTACTCTGTTCGCCCAGTGCGGAAAGCATGCTTTGTATTTCGTCCCCCGAGTTACTTAGCAATGCAACGTCATCAGCAAATCTGAGGTTACTGAGGTATTCTCCATTAACCCTTACTCCCACCTGTTCCCAATCCAACGTTCTGAATACTTGTCATTCATAACATGTCTTGTCATGTATGACTCTCTACAAAACTTTTCTCTCCACACCGGCCCTTACCGCGTGTTGCACCGCGTCACCGACGTCACGTACAAAGTTACACCGAACCCGTCCCCCTCAGTGCAGCCTCACACGGACATTGTTTACGTGGCCCGGCTTAAGACTTACCACCCGAACTACACGTAAACCTTATCTCACTAGACGCCGTGACGGCGTCTTCCCGCCGGGAGGAGGAGAGGGGGCGGGTTGTGTCACGGAGGAGTTGAGGGAAGACGATACGAACAGCTACGGCTATGTGCCGTCTGGGCCCAATTTTTGAAAAGGACGAAAAGCTTCCAGCTACCTGTCACTGTGCTCGCTGGCTGGCATCATTGTTTAGCATTGTAATTCTAGTGAATACCTTCTATTTCCGTGCTTCTGCCTCGTAACAGTATTATGATTACTGTAGACGTTTTTTTTGTTGGGACCGGAAGTTTTGAAAAACAAGCCCTCAGAATGGGGACCGAATAAAATACTTCTGATTATCGCTTTCATGCCGCACCAAAGGGATTCACTGCAAAAGTCTGTAAATTTGAAGAAACAAAAAACAAGACTATTGTGAATTTTCATGTCCTTTCTTTGGCATTGTGCTCTCTGTAATTGTGTACATATATTTCAATACCAGTGAAAAAAGCGCCCGACTTACTGACTGACTGACTGACTCACTCACTCACTCACTCACTCACTCACTCACTCACTCACTCACTCACTCACTCACTCTCACTCACTCACTCACTCTCTCACTCACTGTCTCAATGACTTACGCACCGACTAGTTCATTACCGCCCAAAGAAGTCCGCTACACCTACGGACTTGCAATTTCGGCCGTGTAGTCAATGTGATAACATTGGGGCTCTCTGACGTGAGATTTTTCGAAATGGTTCTCCTAAGGAAAGAAAAATGGGAAATCGTGTTTTCGTAAATTCGTGAATACCTTGCTTACTCGTTCACATGTCCAAACGGTTTTTGCTTATATGCGTGTACATTGCGAATATACAAAGGAAAATATTTAAGGTTTTTCCAAACCAACACTATTGGGCCGATTCTGCATTTCAAAACAAAATTGAGTGTTTAACATTCTCCAATAAATGCTTCGCTTAAGGTTTTATCTTATTCGTGTTCGCTAATACTCTTCCCTTATACAAATGCACAAAACCGATATTAATGATTTGGCCCTGCGACGGCGGTAAGAGGGCGAAAAAACTTTTAAAACACACGCCTTTTAAACCGAAATGCCTAACAAGTCATCCAAGGGCCTTGCCAAAGTACTGGTTAAAATGGCTTTTAACTTCAGGAGCACCTGATGATTAGCCTGTTAAATCTCAATTTTGCTACATCTTATAAGGGGAAGAGTGAAAGGCACTGAAACAATTTTTCAGATATTTATTTTTATCGCACGCTAGTTAAGATATCGAACTGCTCTTTCTTTGTGTAGGAAAATTTTACCAGTATCAATCACATTTCTAGAACATTCTTGAATAAGACCCACTTACAAGGACAACCAGAATTTCGGGAAAACAATCTGTTATTAGAGATTCATGAGTAACTATACAGCCCTTGATCTGTCACCTTCGTTATTGCTTGCATACAATGCGCGTACAGTTGTCGAAAAACAAAATTTTGCTTTTTGCCCTAAGACGGGTATAAAAGGGATAGCAGGTTTTTTTAACTGACAGTGTGAATCATTTCAATTTTCGGCGTTCGCAGAACGCTCGCTATTTCTTTGGCTTTCTCGAACCTCCTTTTTAGAGCCGCCTATGTTAATTACCCTTAACATAGGCTGCTAATATAGGTGAAAATTTCAGTAGACTAATAATGACATTCCCATAACTAGAGTAAATCAGCATAAATATGTTGGATTTATCATAACTGAAGATCTAAAATGGGACGAACACGTAAGTTACGGTACTTCAGCGGCACTGCGCCGCTTGTTTACACTTAGATGCCGCCTCCTCTAAAGCTTTTTGCATACATTTCCCTTGTGCGATCATTACTTGAATACAGTAATATTATTTGGTCACCATACACAAAACAGCAAATCACGAAACTGGAAGGAATACTTAGGAAAGCTTTGAGGTTCATCAACAACCGGCACAGACATTCAGATTCTCCGACTGAACTAATTAAAAACGCTGGTTTACTTACTGTAATAAGTAGAACAAGGTTAGCACGTGCAAAATTTATGAATGAATTAATCCATGGTCGTCTAAACATTGATGTATCCGCCTATCTCACGTTTGACCTAACCAGAAAAACACGCCAAGAACACCCAATGAGACTTAAAGGGAAGCTGACGCGCTTTCCAAAAAAAAAAGAGTTACAGGCACGTTTAATAGTTTCATTCGCGCTGACTCCGAATATCACATTCTATTTCAGCGTGCATGAGTCCAACCGGCATTTATCTTGCAAAACGCGCGGTCCGATTTGAAAGACGCGCGCTTTTCGTCTTTTGACGCCCCTGATTGGTTGTGCCCGTCATTACGTCAAAGGAGGACACCCTTCGGCCGCCCGGCTTGTCGGAAGCATTGGGAACGATAGCACGGCAGCGGCGCTTGCCTTTTTGGCAATTTAGCTTGCATTTTAATGTTCGCGCATGACTGCATGTTTATTTTATAACTTCCCGTGCCGTTGGTGCAATAATCTTGGAGCTTAAATTTGCTTTACATGACTGAGAATCCCAAAGCAGTGACTGTGGCGTCGGCTAAAGGGTTCCGTAAAAGTATTTATGAATTAGGCAACCAGCATAGGGAGTTTCTATTTCTTATGTTAATATTAAGTACTGCCTAAACTGTTTGGTCCTATATACGAAACCATTTATGCCGAAGATTAAGCGGCGTTTTATAAACAATCTACCATCGAAAAGCACGTACGTGTGCACTGCGCGAAAAAATAGCGTTCATGCGCTGTAAACGTACATGCGAGACATATGTTGCCGGTACACGCATGAACCAACAAGCGGACTCTGCTTCCGAATTTTCTTTGTTCGTGGTCGCCCACCACAGACCCGTTACTCATCCCCATATACAATCCCAAACGCGCGCTCGCACGCGGGCAGCGGCGCTAAGGCGCCTCCGCAATCGCTACCTGCACTTCGATGTGTGGCGTCTTACTGCTTGGCATGCATTTATTCTGAAAATACTGTAGCATACTGGTGCCTCCGTAGCATTATCGGCTCTACTAGGGCTTGATTTTAGCGTGTGCGTTGCGCATTCTGCTACAATATTACGGCCCCCGCAATATAATTAACAGAAAAGTCGGACAAGTCAGTTACGTTGTAGTTACGTTACTTTAGGTAACAATCACCAAACGTTTGTGATAATGAATCGTTGGCCTGCTTCAGCATTTCTAGAGTTAAGCATTTCCTGCGGTAATCGGACAAAGGCCGTATATATTTACTCTTCGCTCCTAATTTTTCAATGCGGAGCATTTCTTAGGCTCGCCTGGTCCTGCGTCATTGATGGCGGCGCCGTCCACCCGCTCACTGCGCATGCGCAACTCTCCTCCTTACACCCACAGCTCCGCGATACTACACTATAAAAAAAAGAAATAGTTAGCGGCGCCTGGTTTCGATCCCACGACTCCCTGGCCGCAGCGGGAGGTACGCGGTACTCTCCCAATACGCTACAAATCCGGGACAGGAGGAAGTGCTACAAACGCGCCCTATGTCCTTGACTCATTCAAACTACGTCAAGAAGCTACTGATACAACGAGGGCACGCGAAGCTGAACGTCAACGGAAACGAAAACGTTAGAGGGGGATGCTGAATTTCCCGTGGGAAAGATGTAGCGGGAAGCGCCACGCACCTTGCAGCTCAACCAGCCCCGTCCGCAGCGCCTCTGATGCTGATTGTGGCAGGATGCCCCTAGGGATTGGCCAACCAAAGAATCCATCACGAGATAGGTTCGCGTTCAACCACCGTCGTCATCTTCCCGTAGGAGAACCGCCGAAGAAGAAGAACGAGGAGACAAAGCTGCGAAGAGGAGGGCGTGTACATTGCTCTCAGCCGGTGCACCAATGTCAACAACCTTTACCTCACCAATGCTGACGGAGACTGCCGATTCTACCACAAAGACAAGATCGACAAGAACATGATGGATGAGTTTCGGCGCCTCGAGAACCACCGCCTACTCACCGTAACACAACTGCACTTGCGTGCTTTTGCCACGGTGTGGACCCGGACGCGGAATTCTCTCTGGCGCTAGTAACAATCAGATCACTCAACATAACGACAACACAATGGAACCACACGGAACCGCCACGATGCTTCGCATCCTCATCAGGGTTCCCCACGGGAAGATGGTGTAATATTTTTTAGTCTCGTCGTAATATATATCGACGAATATTATTGGCGCACATTTGAGGTATAGCGGCAACAAGTGCTTGCCAGGTTATAATATGCAGGCACACGGAATCTTGGGCAATGAATTAGGCCCCCGCAGTCAACACAAATTATGGCACGGGGGTGGTTCGGAGCGGTGTTTTATCATTCCAGACAAATATTACATTGTCATGGCAAGTATACTTGCAAAGTATGTCATGTGGTGGTCTTGGTTCTGTTACTTTGTAGGAATACTTTTACCCCTTAACCTGGAGAGAACGTCTATCAGGATTGGCCTCTTGTTTTAGTTTCGCCAGAAATTTGGTTTTTGAACATTGTTGTAAGCCCATAGGGAAAGAAAACCGACGCGTTTAACGAAACAGGTATTTCCTAAACAAATGTGACTTGGTTTCTGGAACGGAACGAAACACCCCCGGTGAAAGTACGGCAGTATTCACCATCGTTCCTAAATCCAAAATCTAATGTGAACTTTCACGTCCGTCGCATCAACAAAAAAAAAGAAAAACGCATTGGAGCGTTTTAAAAAGTATCTAACGTAGTGTAGTATATTCTCTGTCATCAAGCACAGCCATCGCGGTTGTCGCTTCCGTATGTTATCAAACATCCCGGCGTGCATTATCCTGCTTAGGAATACGGCATGGTAACGTATGCCTGGTTTGGCGTTCGTGCATACTTTTTGAACACGAAAACTAGACATATAAGTGCTATCAACCCCAACAACGACAAGTATCATTCACAAGGAAACACGGCGAAAAGAGCATGGCAGAGGCGGCTGATCCGGCTGGAAGTCCAGGTATGACGTTTTTCAGCCGGCTTTCGCCCGCGCTCTTCAGTCTTCCGGCATCGCGCGGTGAGATGGGGGCGGGGCATCGGGCTACTTTGGTTTGCGCATTGCGCCGCTTCTATTGGATGTATTGCGAAAATATTTCGTGCGCGGGACCTATTCAATGTGTACTTGCTGCTAGTGAACTTTTGTTATAATTCTAAAACCGCTTCACCTTCCCGTTAACGAATACCTATTCAACACAAACTGCTTTACGTACACCTTTTTTCCGTTGCCCACTAATGAATTTAATAAACTTAATCCGAATATTTCCAGCACTAATAAATTAACAAAATTTCTAACCCTTGACAAAAACAAACTTTTTATTATACAAGCGGAGTCAGTTGATTCTCATTTGTGTTTTTTTGTGTATGTTGTAACCAGCGAAGTATAATTTTTAAGTATTCTTTCTACTGTGTATAGTTGTGTTTAAGCAATGTTTAGTACTGCATTCAGGAGAAGGGAAAATACCCTGGTGATTTTTGATCATGTTTTTTAGTGTGTATAAATTTGCCCTCACTTGAATTACTTGGCCGTATTTTATTTTCTTATTATTGTAGTCTCTTATTGTTTTGTTTCTTGATGCATATGCCAATGTGTCAACCATTATTCAAGTCGCTGCATTTATTTACTTCCAACAACTTTTGTTTTCAATAATGTTGTATGCTTTCCTTGATCTGAAAATTTTAAATGATCCGATTCTGTTAGTTTGGTTCTGTACTTTATCGCGATGTATTTGTCTTTATTGTGTACTTATTCGAAATTTTGTGTTTACGCCCTTCCTGCTAAAATCTCTCATGCGATTACCAGTATGACAAAATAAATAATAAATAAAATGTTGACTGATGAGTACCCTTCACACCGACTGTTCAAACCACTTCCGATGACTTTGAGCACACGATCTTGGTAGTTTGTTTCAGGAAAGTTGTAATAAAACACGCGTTCCAGCCGTTTCCCATTGCCACATGTATTGAGATTATATATTCAAGCCAATGTATTGAAATCGGGCGGGGCTTTGCGTTTCACTACTTAACTATAACAAAAAATTACTGATCACGTGCTATCATGCCTCGGCAAAGTTGGCGCGGCTCACTCAAACTCACTCACAATTTTTTTTCGAATCACCACTCACTCAAACTCAGACTCAATCTCAGCAGCTCATCTGCGCTCACTCAAACTCGAACTCACATTGAGCGCAAAACTCAGAACTCACTCGGACACAAACTCAAAATGTACTCAGAACTCAAAATGTACTCAAACTCAAAATGTAATCAAAACTCAAAATGTACTCAACCTCAAAATTTACCCAAACTCAATATGGACTCAAAACGCAAAATGTACTCAAACTCAAAATGGACTCAAAACTCAAAATGCACTCAAAACTCAAAATGTACTCAAACTCAAAGTGAACTCAAAACTCAAAATGCACTCAAAACTCAAAATGTACTCAAACTCAAAATGTACTCAAAACTCAAAATGTACTCAAACTCAAAATGAACTCAAAGCTCAAAATGTACTCAAAACTCAAAATGAACTCAGAACTCAAAATGGGATGAGAACTCAAAATGAATTCAGAACACAAATGGCCTCACAGAGATTGACACAGTGAGAGTGTGACAGTGTGAGAGTGTGAGAGTGAGAGTGAGAGTGAGAGTGAGTGTGAGTGTGAGAGTGAGTGAGAGTGAGAGTGGATGTGAGTGTGAGTGTGAGAGTGAGAGTGTGAATGTGAGTGAGAGTGAGAGTGTTAGTGTGAGTGAGAGTGAGAGTGAGAGTGTGAGTGAGAGTGTGAGTGTGAGTGTGAGTGTGAGTGTGAGTGAGAGTGAGTGAGAGTGTGAGTGTGAGTGAGAAGGAGAGTGAGAGTGAGAATGTGAGTGTGCGTGTAAGTGTGAGTGAGAGTGAGAGTGAGAGTGAGAGTGTGAGTGTGACTGAGAGTGAGAGTGAGAGTGTGAGTGTGAGTGAGAATGTGAGTGAGAGTGTGAGTGTGAGTGAGAGAGTGAGTGAGTGAGAGTGTGAGTGAGAGTGAGAGTGAGAGTGTGATTGAGATTGTGATTGTGAGTGTGAGTGTGAGTTGAGTGTGAGTGGGAGTGTTGAGTGAGATTGAGATTGAGAGTGAGAGTGAGAGTGAGTGAGAGTGAGAGTGAGAGTGTGAGTATGAGTGGGAGTGGCATTGGGAGTGGGAGTGGGAGTGTGAGTGGGAGTGTAAGTGGGAATGTGAGTGAGAGTGTGAGTGTGAGTGAGTGAGTGTGAGTGAGTGAGTGTGGGAGTGTGAGTGTGACTGTGTACCTTTTGCTATTTACCGTTTGCTATATCCTCATAATTATACCCCAAAGCATTTTTATATTTGTCCCAGGTGATCCCCCTCGACGAGACCTTTAATTTGATACCCCACACACCCTAGCAGGGTCATATAAAATTCATACCAGTCAAACTAACCATGACTCTATGACTGTAACCAGGACGCATTATTTAAGTGAACGACGTGATTCCCCTAACTGGAACTTTTAATTTGACGCCCCACATGCTTCAGCGGCCTCAGCTTGAATTTAACCCAATCTATGACTCATAATGACTATCTCATGATTCGAACTACGAAGCCTTTTTTATTTGTACCACGTGATTCCCCTCGTCAAGACCGTAAATTTGATACCCTACACGCCCTAGCGGGGTCACTTCGAATTTTACCCCAATATAAGACTCGCCATGACAATCTCATGGTTATAACCAGGAAGCATTTTTTAATTTCTCCCACGTGATTCCGCTCATCAAGTCCATTATGATACCCATCGCATCCTAGCGGAATCAATTTGAATGTTAATCTATTCAATGACTAACCATGACTATCTCATGATATAGCCATACAACATTTTTGTCCCACGTGATTTCCCTTATCAGAACCTTCAATTTGATGCCCCAGACACCCAGTGGCATCATTGTGAATTTTAACCAAATTTATGACCATTTTGACTATGTCATGATAATAATCAGCAAGCACGTGATTACCCTCATCGAGACCTTTAATTTGATACGCCACACGCCCTAGCGTCATGAACTTGAATTTTAACCGAATCTACGACTTACCATGACTACCTCATGACATATACATAAGTCATTTTCGTCCCGATGGATTCCCCACATCGAGACCTTGAATTTGATTCCCCACATGCCCTCGCAGCGTCATTTTGAATTTTAACCCAATCTATGACTCATTATGACTGCCTCATGACTACAATCAGGAAGCATTTTTTTATTTACCCCGCGTGATTCCATTAATCCAGACCTTCCAGTTGATACCTTACACGCCTTAGCCTCATCAGTTTCACTTTTCGCCAAATCTAATGCGGTCATTATTCTGTCTTAAGGGGCGCTGCCCAGTCAATTCAGCTCATTCATTTGAAACAGCAGAAAGGACAGTCCCCGCCCCCATTTCCCCCCCGCTCTCACCTCTTCCTTTGTGACCCCTAGTATATCAAGCCGTTAACAGTAGCAGGCGAACAACCAGAACGCCAGCGCCGCCGTGTGCTTTCCTACTACCCTTTCCCACGCTCTTAGTGGATCCGTCAGGAGGAAAAGTTCAGACAACCCTTTTTTATGACTTCACCAGTCAATTGTCATTCACGCGCCCAGCCGCGAAAACTAGGTATACAGCAAGTGCTTATGGCCAGGAAAACTCAACAAGAAAGTAAAAAAAATCAGACATTCCCTTCCTCCCAACCGATCATGCAGATCGCGATTGGTGCCGTACCCGCAGGTAACCTGATTTCTGAGCCCACAGTGACGCATGAAACTTAACAGCCAACCATAGCTGCCGGCTAGGCTATTCATATGTACTCAAACTCAAAATGTACTCAAAACTCCTAAATCAAAATGTACTCAAAACTCAATATGTAACTAAAATGTACTCAAACTCAAAATGTACTCAAACTCAAAATATGCTCAAATGTAAAATGGACTCAAACTCAAAATGAAGAACTCAAAATGACTCAAACTCAAAAATGTACTCAAATGGACTCAAAATGTCAATCAAACTCAAAATCTACTCAGAACTCAAAATGGACTCAAACTCAAAACTCAAAAATCAAAATGTACAAAAATGTACTCAACTCAAATGTACTCAGAACTCAAAATACTCAAACTCAAATAGACTCAGAATTCACTAGGTCTCAGGTGTACTCAAACTCAATCGGACTCAAACTCAGTCGAGATCACTCGGCTCAAACTCACCATGCCAAACTAGCCTCGCGCTCACTCAAACTAAACTCACGCGTGAGTTTGAGTCCAAATGGGTCTGAGTGAGTGGACTCATGAGTGAGTTCACCGACCTCTGCGTGCTATACCCATTAGTGTTATTAGCATAGTGGCGCACCTAGGCATCACCGGGTAGTACCGCTACGGTATACATATATAATACACCCGGGGTGGTCGCTCAGTGGCTAAGGCGTTGTGCTGCTCAGATCTGGGACAAAGTTCCGTTCGCGTCTTCGTCGGCGCCTTTTCAGATGAAGGCGAAAAGCGAAAACACCTGCGTGTCCGAGGTGTCGCCCCAATGTAAATATCCACAACTAATCAAAATTATTTTGGAGCCTTCATCAGCGGGACGCCTCTTCGCCTGGGCAGCGTCGGCGCGTTAAACGTCATGATCTATGAATATACAGTTAAACCTCGGCTATACGTTCCCGATAAATGTGCAATTGCGGGTTTAATGTAGTGAAAAAGATTCTCCGGCCGGCCCCCCAACCTAAAACACCCGTATAAAACCCCATATAGTGCCTCGGATAGCAAAGAGGAGAATGTGGTAGGTAAGAGAAACAGGTATAGAATTTGAAAATACAGAAAGAAACTGCAGGTAAAAATGCCCGCCGGGTGGAATCTGAACCTATGACCTCCAGAATACGCGTCTGGTGCGATGACCACTACGCTACCAGCGGGGGTATTTCCCCTCGACTTTGTGGGGTATTTATGTTAAAGGCGTTTTTGTTTCCTTCGCTTCGGGTGGTAGCCAGCGCCACTCGGACTACTCGGGGTGAAGGGGACCTCCTTTTTAACCCCTGGGTAGTGACTCGAGTGTCCAAGACAGGTAGAGAGAGGTCGACCAGCGTTAAACCCTCTTAGATCCCCATAGCACCAAGACTGCCAGAGCAGAGGCCCTCGCTATGCATGTAGCGAATCACAATAGAAAATGAGGGGCTTGTTGAATTAAGAGAGAAATGATGGTTAGCAGTCAAGAAAGCCTCAGAAAGTAAATGGGAGAATGTGGTAGGTTCATTGAAACAGATACAGAATTTGGAAAGACATAAAGAAAGTAGTGAAAAAATGCCCGCCGCGTGGGATCCGGATCCACAAACTCCACAATACATGACCTCCGTAATACGATACCAGAATTTAGTTACTCTGGTTGAGTAAATTCGCCACAAAATCTCCCAAGTGATTGTACAGCCACAATGACAGCCTTTACTCTCCAGCAGCTGCGTTGTCCCTACTCAAGGTGGCGGAAAGGAAAGCAATACAGCAGAACGTAGTATGAATCTCTGAGTCCGCGGGGGCCTCCAATGGTACGTGTTTGTTTGTATATTTAATGCTTGAATTATTTCCACCGAAGCCAGTATGAGTTATACGATATTCCATTGGATATAGTAGTGTGAATCCCGGCAAGAATGGTTCCTGTGGGATTTATGGTGCTCCCTACAGGTGATTTCTTCTGTTATCACCGGAATTCCTAAACAGGTCACTCAGGCGTAGCGTTTTCGTTCATAGGGCTACAGCTGGGAATGTTGTAGAATTTCGGAGCGTTAATGAGCGTATAGCATCTCTCATTATTTGGATTAATAACAAGATGCATGTGGCATGTGGTGCCAGTCTAAGAGCCTATATCCACTTACGATGATGATGTTATGGATGTTTTTTACGAATACACTGAATTGGCAATTAAAAAATAAAAAGTCAGTAGTGTATTAGTATGTGCAACTGCAAAGCAAAAACCGGATTGCAACAGATAGGGGAGCATGCGCATAAAAAAAATTAGTTTAGGCTCCATAAACACCACCGTGAAAATTGGCTGTCTTTGCCCTATAGAAATGATCTTCAATGAATGAAGACATTCTTAGGCAAAAAGTGGAAAATGAATTGAAAAGGACCGAACGGTTACAGGAAAAATGAAATCGACTTCGTTTTAATCGGCATGCCAGGCTTGATAGACATTGTGCAGGTAATTGCAGGAATTAAACATCTAATCTTAGGATTGTCAGAAATCGTACCCGTCTCGATTTAAGGAAAAATGTACAGATGCTAAACCGAAAGGTACCTAACCTGCTCTCCATCGGATGGAAAGTTGAAGTTGTCTATTGAAAACAGTGACCAATACACATTCAATCATAATTTCTCAAATGCGGTCAGTCAGCACGAGCTATAAAAAAACGGCGAAAATGTGAATGAAAGTTATCACAGAAAATTATAATTATGACCCTTGTTGGCAGCGCTGAAAACTCTTAGTCAGCAAAGCGCAGAACCGACTAGAAATGACACAGTTGTCCAAATTTTTCAACAAAAGCAATACTCCCGACATCCGTGTATTAAACGTTGGAAAAATTGAAGCAACATTAAAACAGAGAGGGGGTTTGAAAGCTACTATAAGAAAGCTCACCTTTGGCAAAATTACTAAGGGGTTCTGCCACTGAGGCAAAGGCTCGTGTTCAATTCCCGGTGGCGGCAGCCGCTCTTCTGATGAAAGCAAAAAGCGAACACGGCTGTTTTACGAAATTACGGCGTATGTTAGATCTCCCCAGGTGGTCAAAATATTCCTTAATCGCACTACTACAGCACGGTGTGCCTCAAAAGCCTCGTAGCGTCCAGCCGTTAATGCTTATACAAAAATATTGGCAAAAATAGAATGTATGCCTTCCTGGACGCCAGTGCCAAATGAGATAACAGAATTGAATATATACTATAAATGAATAACAACTTATACTCAAAACTGTTGGCTTCTACCCCGGCGACTCAGACACAAGCGTTTCGATTACTATCGTTGGCCAGGTTCTGTCGATTACGACAGAGTAAATCGCCATGGTGCTGAAAGCAGAGAAGAAAGGCAAAGCTGGAACATAATTGTAGTGCGGCTGATATATTGTGCTTCGGGGGTAATTGTGCTAACAAAGCTTGCAGGCATTTTATAGCATTGTTTCAGGTCTTTAATGGTGCCAAAGGCTTTAGAAAATACCAATTCTTTTCATCTACATTAGATAGGTGCTACCAAAAAGTTTTAAAATGACAAGTCTCTCATTCTGCTCTTATTTATGTACAAGTTATTTACAAAGGTCCCATAATGACCACATTGTACTTGCAACAACCACAAAAACAGTCCGGTTTCAAGAAAAGATTCTCATTTTTAGACCATATTTACACTATCAACCAGCTGCTTCAGAAGTGTTCATAGTGTAATGCACCGTGTATAGGACATTCACAGATTCTAAAAAAAGAAGCAGACTCAGGGCCCACTTAGGCAATAATCAACGCGTTCCGTAAGCACGGCGTCGACGCGCCATACATTGTGGTTTTCAAAGATATATACGACGGATGCACGGGAACTATACGCCTTTATCAACGAACTGGTAAGTTTTCTATAAAAAAGGTGTCCGGCAAAGGTATTCAATATCTCCACAATTACTTACAGCTTTACTGGAGGGTGTCTTCAAAAACTTAAGGCGAAGAAAATCTTGGTGGAAATCAGTGGTGAATATTACAGCCACCTAAGGTTTGGAGACGCACTGTACTGTTCGGTCAAGCAGACGGTATTTTCAGCACATGCTTTGCCAGTTGTGCCCGGAAAGTATGCCCCTAGGCATAAAAACTAACCTCCAGTAATCGAAAGCAATGTCCAATCAGCACGCCAAGACACATTAGTTTACGGTAGCAATGAAATCTTGGAAACAGCTGGTGATATCTCCTATCTTCAGAAAGTCATAGATGCTGATCCAAGCCATGAAAAGGAAATTACCGGCAATATAGGTTTGGGGTGGACTTCATTTGGTAACAATGTAGAGATCCTGACTAGCAAGCTTACTCTTTTCTCAAAAAGCTTGTATTTTATCAACGCGTTCTTCCAGTAACGACGTACGGGGCCGAAATTTGGGTTCTCACCAAGCGACTCGAAACGAGACTGATATCGGTCCAACAGGCCATGAAACGGAGGTTGCTAAAACTTGCCCTGAAGGATAGGATAACGGCGCCGCGGATTAAGAAACAGACTGGGGTAGAATATATTCTGTTCACATTAAGCAAAAAATGAACATGGGCGGGTCACGTCATCCGTATGAGGGACACCACGTGGACGATTTATTTAAGAGTGGCTGGTGATAGACCGCAAACGCAGTAGAGGTAGGCCGAAGAACCGATAGAGGGAAGACCTATAAAAATGTGGGTAGAAGCATGCACTCAGCGATAACTCGTTATTGGTGGCTGCAGATCTGTGAGAGAGGCTTTCGTCCTGCAGTTGACAGAGCCAGGCTGCTGATGATGATTATGTTAATGTGTGAGTGGGTCTGTGTGTGCGTGCGTCTGTGTGTGTGTGTTGTGTGTGTGAGCGCGTGAGTGAGTGAGTGTGAGTTGAGTGAGTGAGAGTGAACTGAAGTGCGACGCGTGCATGCGTGACTCTTGACTGGCGAGCATGAGGATGCGTATATGCAAGGGCTATCCTGAACATCAGAATTAGGCTATCGAAGCCCCTTCTAAACACTATTACTCCACGACCTGAGTTCATTTTCTACCAGGATCCTAGACACAAAGAGTATTAATAGGACGTTTATATTTTGTTTCTTTGAGAATATGTCTCGTCGTTTTAGTTAATCTGCACCAAGAGCAAATCCGTCGCTCGTTATGAAGAATAGGCAGTCCGGAGGTTGACAAATTGTAGCTATTTAATAAGGGTTGATGAAGCCTCATAATAGGTCTTAACCGCGTACTTACAATCATATGCCTGCGTTTCAGTTGCTATTAGGAAGATACTGTTCTCATGTTAACCAAAAAGTTGAAGTGGCCACAAGAAGATGTATGTGCCTTACCCCAGCGTAGGTGCTCCTTTACGAGAACGGGCCTTCAACTCAACCGTTTTATATATGAGTGTCTTATCGCCCTTCCCCACTGTCGCACATTTCAGAGAAGTTGCGAATGGCCCTGATCAGTTCCTGCCAATGTGGCGCTTCATACATAGTTCCGCCTCTCAATCTGGGGAAACTTGAGAACAATGTAGAGTAGTGTGACAAGTTTAGTTCTATTTCGTAAGATGCAATTTGAATGCCGAAGCGATAAAGTTGCTATTAACAGCACGGATCTGAACGCCTGGCGTGGCCTCCTGTTATATATCGAAGTTTAAGCCAGAGCAACACAATTTAGCGAAAGCCACGTGTTAGCAAGCCTAAGAAATGAAATGAGGGACAATATTTCGATTTTTCTGTATATACACGCTTTTACTCCGTATCTTTCGAATGTGGTAATAGAGGAAGTCCTCCAAATTACGTTCTATCCCTGGATGAAATTCTGCTGAATATTTTTTTTCCACGGGAAGAAAAAAAACGAAGAGTGAGCCGAGCAAAGCTCACGGGACACAAGCACGTAACATTGTTAGAAAGAGGTGCAAAAATGAGAAAAATGCTAGTCACAATCAACAAACCAGGAAGTTCCTGACACACACTCGTGCGCAATGTGAGGAGTCCTATCGATTGCACCGTAATCTGCCGGGATCGTTCGAGCGAGGGAACCCAACAGGTGTGGTCGGCAATCACTGCGAGTGCACAAATACTGTGAACGGCGCGCCTAACCATTGCAAAACTCACATTCATCGCTTTGAGTGCCAAGATATGGGCGAAGGTGAGGTAAATACACATTGCCGATGAGATAAGCGTCTGTAGGTACTTTATCTTGTAGGCGGCCGATGAGGCGGTGCGGCCAAGCCCACGTTTATTTCGGTTGCGCTGGCTGCGCATGGTCGGAACGAAGCGAGTAGAAACGAGGGGGCCGTTCCCGAGGTGTGCCGAGGTGCCGAGTGTGTTCCGCTGTGCCAGCTGGCCAGCTGATGATGAATTCGGATGATGATGATGGTGGCGGCTACAGGGCTCCCCCCTAGCGTGAAGTGCGGTAAAGTGAGAAATGTAAATAATAATGCAGGAAAATACACTATGCACTATATACAGGTATGTGCAATTTGTCCGTAATCAGGAAGAGTCCTTGGACAGTCAGTGGTCAAGAGGCAGTAGGTTGACTAACGGCACGGTCCTGGTCGTCGGCGAGGTAGCGTCCGGGATGTGGGGAATGGTAACGTGGCTGGGAGTAGCCGCGGGCGCATTGCCGGGGTGGGACGAGGATGGGAGTGCGGCCGCGGGCGCATTGCCGGGTGCGAAGAGGCTGCTGCAATTGATGGTGGCGCGAACGGCAGGCGTAACTGGAAGGACAGCGACAAGGTGAAGCGTGGGGCGGCACAATGACGACCGGAGTGGCTTGACTGTGCTGCGGTGTGAGCTATGGGGATGTGTCGCTGTCTGGGCAACTTGCGCACGCGCCGTGAGAGACGGAGCAGCGGAGGGCGCAAACGACAAGCGTCTCTCGAACCACCGGTGTGTCGGGTTCCTGACGTGTAGTGCACTCGCGCTGGTTTCATCCGGGGTCGGAGAGCAGAGCGCCTGTGACACCGTAAACCGAATACGCTCCTGTAGCAGGAAATTGGTCGAGGTGGGGTGACCATTTCGTGGCGCGTCTCACTGCATAGGAACAAGACACTCTTTCGGCGACGTTTGTTGGCACGTTTGTCCCGCAATTGTTTCTCCGGTGTCTTCATCATAGCCAGGGTATCAGGACTGTCGGGGGCAGTCTGATCAGCTTGGAGTGTCAGTTGCACATCCGAGGGATCTCGAGATGCTTAATACTGGAAGCTGTTCCACCGGTGACGGAGAAGAGGTCTCGTCGTGTGCGGGGAGGAAAAGGGTCTGAAAGATCCTTCTCACCCGTGCCGTGCGGCGAAGGCGGTGAAATTTCCCAGTTGTTAGCGGCAAAGCAGTCAACACCTGGGTGGGTTTGTGCAGCAGACGCAACAACGTGTGGGACTGCGCCATGGTGTGGCGTCGAGTTGGCTAAGTGAAACGCCAACTCGGAAGTGCCGCAAGTCGTAGTCGGGGCTCGCGTTGTTGGTCAGGCGAGGGTGGACCTGCCGGCGACGTGTAATCCACGGATGCCGTTGGAAGGCGTGGTGGTGTTGGACAAAGGCGTTCCTATACCGTGGTGGTTTAGGACAGCGGCCTTCAAGTCGTCATACGCACCGGGTCTGGGGTCGGCAGCTGGATCTGCTCAATGAGGTCAGCAGGTAGCTTCTGTAGTGTGACGTGTGGTACCTGATTTCCGGGGAGCAGATGTCATTTACATAAAAATGGCTCTCCAGGATGACGAACCATGCAGCGTGGTTTGAGATGCAATCAAACGGGATCAGCAAGAGAAGGTCTCGGAGGGCGGGGAACGTTCTTCACGTGCCGTCGTTCGCGTTGTGGCTGGGGAAGCAACGTTGAGAAGCCATGGCGAAGCCGCTTGCAGGCTCAGCAAATTGTAGGCGGCCGATGAGGCGGTGCGGCCGAGCGCACGTTTATTTCGGTTGCGCTGGCTGCGCCATGGTCGGAACGAAGTGAGTAGAAACGAGGGGGCCGTTCCCGAGGTGTGCCGGGTGCCGAGAGTGTTCCGCTGTGCCCGCTGGCCCATCTGCTGATGATGATGATGTTGGCGCCTAAGAAGATGATGATGGTGGCGCTACAATCTGATAGAAGGCAGCAGTAAAGTGGCACGTACAAGTGTTGCGACAACGGCGTACCCGCTATCATGCGAAATAAAGTTTATCCCTGCAGGTACGGGCCCAGACACTTCACTTAGCAAGCCCGTGCGCTGATTTAGTGGCCCTGATTGGAATAAACGTTGTAAAAGGACACTGCGGAACAGTAAATAAAACGAGCCACCAATATTACTCATCCCCTGCACTAACACGAACATGCTTTAAGTGGTTCCCGGCACGCAAATATGACAAACTGCGCTTTGCTGCCTCACCAGTGGGAAGCACCTACGCTTCTTGAGAGATGAAGAAACTACAGAAAAAAATAGGCGTAGGGAACTGTACAGAATTGCCACTTAACCAGAATATTAATAATACGCTTTAATTCTGTTTTGTGTATGTAGATACAGAACAAGGAGCGGCGGGAAAAAGCTGGTGTAGGCAGCTTACGATGCCGCAACCCCCTTTTCGCTCCACGGCAGCGCCTCGACAAACCAAAACACCCTAATTAATAGACAGCCATAAACATAAATGCTAAAAAGCGAATAATGCATTTCTTTGCGTCTTCCGTCAGACCCCTTATCTTCGATGGGTGTAAGAAATAAGCAAATAAAAAATTAACTGAATTACAAAAGAAGAAGTTACAACACAGTTTCATGAACATGGGATGTAGTTACTCTTCGAACATTCCTATATATCAAAATGGGCTCACTGAAACACATTTAAAAGATTGAGTGTTGTCTCTGTATGAACTCGCTTTCAGTATTCAAACGACCAGTTCGGGCATCGTAAGGTTCATTATTATAAAAAGGTAATTTTTTTTGTTGCAACTGAGCCAAATAACTCATACGGTTTATAGTTGCGGTTAAATCCTAAATCTGCTGCTCAGGAGATAGTTTTGCTAGGTGAATGTTTTATAACACAACTTCTAAGTAAAATATTCCCGTTTCGCTCCAAGTACCTTGAAATAAAGATGAGAAAGAATTATTTTTAGGTAAATATACTTTATGGTGAGAGAGGAATACCGTGCAGAACTCTAGACAAGATTACACTAATTTGAATTGAAAAAAATAATAATCTTACAGTAGCCACGTAACAGGCTTGGGGAAAATATAGCATAGAGCACCAATACTCAAGGATTTTGACTAACTTATTTATAACATGGTCTGCATGATTATCTAACGACACCACTGCAGGGCACCACACTAAGGTAGTTAAATGTCTCATAAACTCTAAATTCCCAGAATTCACTGTAATTACGGAATGAAATGGAACCGGTTGATTTCATAGGGCGAAATATAACTGATTTTGCTTCATTTGTTGGCGTGTAGTTGGACTGAGACCATTTATGCTATGCATACGTCGTCAGGTGCATGTACATAAGAGATCAATATTATCGGCACAGATAAATATACTATCAATCAATCGGTTTATTTCCCAGAAATACATGTGCAGGGGTCCATCGGCTAAAAGCAGACTTAACCGCTGGACTGGGCTAATGAACGCTCACATGAAAGTGGCACTATGACGCACGGAAATTTTATTCAAACTCTAACATTTAAAATGAAATTTCTGGATAGAAAACTGCCTTTTACCAAATGTAATACACAGGAGTTAACAGTTTCAGTGCATCATTCCGCAAAAATGGACTTTCACAAATACAAACAAAATCCAAATATACAACGTCGTAATGCGCTGAAGTATAAAAACATTAAAATGTATACAAATTTATAGAGAGTATAAAAATACACCAAGAGAATCAATAAATTGGAATGGTACGAGAATGTATAAAAGATGAAGAAATAACTAAACAAATGGAATATCAGCAAAGCCATTTGGGCTCCAAGGAGTAATATTATTTACGTTTACAAACAAATGTCTTTTTCCAGTGTACTCTTTAGTAGTGTCGCGTCTGTAAATAACAAATATATTTGTGTTACTAATATTCATAACGCCAATTTAATGAAGATAACACAGGGGAGGCGCTAGTACGCTGTACGGTGGGACACCAGAGACCAGAGGGCTAACTCGAGAGTAGGCTGTATGTAGGCTAACTGTTTTCGGTCAGACAGGCCTGGCTTTAATACAGGGGGGCAGTGCCCCGAACTTCGTTAAAAGATATTTTCTATATTGATGTATTGCAGAAGACCTGAAAAGATATATTTACAATAATTTACTGGAGATATAATATTTACAGCACAGAACGCACCGCCCCAGTTGGCACCGGACAAGCTGAAACCAAAAATCCGAAAGTGTACCTCTATCACTTCTTTTTTTAGGCTCCTGTGATTGTCCCGTTTTTTGGGAATTCAGAATAGAACCCGTTGCACGAGCCCCCGGCGCAGCAAGCGATGCCGCTGCAATGGCTATGAAGACTGAGCAATCGATGAGTGATAAGCCTTAAATCCCGTAACGTGCTTAATGTCAGTGCGTCAAGCCCGACTTGAGGGGGGATAAGCCACCGCGGAAATCTCATGTCACATCAGTAACTTCACGCAGTATATAGAAAGGACCAGAGTACCAGAGCAGGATCTTTTAGCACAAACTCCCACGGTGGGACCGGGTCCTGTTATGACTGAACAATGCAGACTTGGCGACGGCAGCTGTTATGACTCATCGCTGGAGACTCGGCGATGCTTATTGGAAGTTTTTTTGTTTTGTGGGTAAGGTTTTGAATACTTCCGTTCAAAATTATACCCATGAACTGAAGCATTACTGTGGTCGTAATATTAAAAAAACATAGATGCAGAATAGCCTATTTGAATATCAGCCTTGTTTCTAGAAAACAATTGCTGGTGATGGTTGCTTACGGAATGCCGTTTTTTTGTGGTATAGCTTGTGTTGTACAAGCTCCAAGTGTAACATCTCTGGTCCAGCAGCTCATACTACCCAACGTCCGAGGTCTTTTCGTCGGCGGAGATTCCATTATGACTAAGCGATGCTCACTCGGCGACGACTGCTGCTATGTCTTATCGATGCACGCTCGGGGACGACCATGCGAGCATTGGTTCTGATGAGCCACCGCCGGTCTGACAGCCCACAAGACCCCTTCCACGAATTTGTTCGGGGGAGTGCTGCGTGGACTGCAATTAAGCACCCACCGACCCCAGCCACTCGGAGACACTCCCATCCGCTTCCAATGACACACCAATGACAAGGAAATCATCGGTGGTAGCGGAGGTAGCGGCGACGCCTGGGCGATTTCTTGGATAAAGACGAGCGAAAGCCTCCCAGTAGCGGGCAAGGAACTGGGGGTCTCGCACAAATTAGCGAACGACATTGTTGGCACAGAAGAACCACCTTCTCAACTCTGGTCTCCGGCAAGTGGCAAAGGTGTAGAGTGTGTGTGCATGCGTGTGCACGAGGTAACTTGAAGGTCGCGCTCCTTTCTGAGAGTGGTGTGGCCGGGCGAGAAACGACGCATCATCATTGGAAAGTATTGCTTTGGGTAGGGAACACCAACCTAGAGATCTAGGGAACGAGAGCAACTATAAAAACGCCGTGCTCTGGCTCGTCGACTCATTTTCTGTCTTCATCACTGTAAACGTGTAAATAAATCCGCTGAAGTTGCTCTCTGAGAGCTCCCCTACTCATGGCTGGGGTGGATAGATGGTGACCGGCCCCACTACCACAGACTGCGGACCCTTCCAAACGCCACAACTAGATGGCAAGTGGTTAAATCGGCGCCCGGAGCAACAAAGAGTGAACAACACGCCGAGATCACAGATAATGACACCTTTTGACCGGTGAGTGCTGGATTTGTTTTTTTTTGTGGTTGCTAGGCTGATTAGATGGAGTGGAATCTTTTCGTTTTTATAGAACTTCTGGGTAGACAGTGAGACACACCACACTAGGTTTCTAGCATAAAATTGGAAGCGTTTGCTCGAGAATCAGCTCTCGATTGTGGGGGAGGAGGTGGGAGCAGAAGCCGACCGGGAGTGCAAAAGCGCACTTGTTTGCGCTTTTCAGAAGTGTTCTTAGTAGTGCAGAGTTCATAAAAACGTGGGACGAGATTCAAAAAGACAGAAACAAGAGCGGGATGAACATAAAAATCAACAGGGGCGCGAAAAAAGGCGGGGGGGACAGGAGTCAGAGCAAAAAGAAGTGGAGCTAGAAAGGTTGCTCCTAGACGTAGTAATGAGAAAGATGGGAAAGGTTCGAGGGGTAGAAGCAGGGGGCAGACACAATCTTTGCGATTTCTCCAAGGTGATCCAACCCTTGAAAGTAGGGCAAGATATTCAGCTCTTTTTCGTGAACTTGGAGAGAATTTGTGAAAAGTGAAGCTTGCTCCCAGCACATGGGCGTGGAGTGTGCTGCCTTGTGAAGGAGCAGATGGGATCGCACGGTTTCCAGTGAAATACGCTGGCCTTGCAGGGGAAAGATGCAGACGAAAAATGAAAACAGCCTTGCGTCGAGATTTCGGCTCACGTTAAAGGACCCATGTGGCCCCTTGCCACGGTGCCCCTCACAGACCAAGTAGCTCAAAGACCATGTATAAGGCAACCAATACATCGGTATAATGTTCAGTATTTAGTACTTTTAAAACCTCAGTTGAACAAACATTCTGCTGTTGGCCGCGCATGTTTGTGATCCGTACGTCCCCTCTTCCCCATCCGCGAAAATTAACACTTCTGCGCACGCGTTGTCACGACCGAAAAACGGATCGTTTACAGCTGCAAAGACGCTGTGTATGCAGCGGCATTGCGAAGACAAGCAAGGGCAGCCACGGGGACGATGATAAAGAAAACGATGGTTGGGAAGGTCATCGATGGGCTTTTGAGAACGGCCGCGTTGGGGACTGCTAATGCCGAAGTGCGGCATATTCCGAGTCTCGCAGTTATTCTGAGTATCATGTGGGCAAGAGCTCAGAAAGGGTGCTCATTCATTCTTAAAGGGACCCACAAAAGCTTTGCAAATGTTCAAACGGAGGATTTTAGAGCCCAGTCTGAGCCTCATACATTATACGTAGAATTTGTGAGCAATTATTAAAGATAGCCTCTCTCAGTCGATGGCCCGAAGCCACAGGGAGCCTATCGCTGCTGACGGAAAGGCCACACGCCCCCGCATTCGCCAATCGCTGTTGACGGCGGGCCACCGGCAAGGTCACAGCTATTGGCTTCCTGCTGCTCTTCCTGCTTCCTGCGCCATCCCGAGTAGGCGTAGAGTACCGGATTATTGCAGCCAGTTTCTAAAACGAGCCCTGCGCGTCCGCTGGATAAAAATTCGTGCCACGTCATTATCTGCAAAGCCAGCGGCTGAACTGGTGTCAAAATGAGGCACACTGTGCCGAAAGACCAGCGTTTGCGAGCTGTCTGGCTGGAGCGCATCAGCCTCTTTCGGTTGATGGCGCCCAGAAGTAACCGTGTTCGTGGCAGGCATTTCCTGACCAATTTCCCATTTCAGTAATTACAGGCATTTCAGGCATTTCCCATTTCAGAAGTTGGTTACAGCGTTTATGTTTGCGAGGCGCATGCAGGTACTGCAGATGGAAGTTGATCGATGTTGATCACATTTGAACTTTGCACACATGCATCAGGCAAGCAAGGACTCAGAATGCTTAGTTACCAGCTTCAATAAAGCTTCATATCATTCTGAATAACACAGCGTCCAAAATACAAATGAATGACTGCAAACTGGCCTGAATTTTTTTAAAAGCTTCATATATTACTAATACTATGGCACGCAGGGTTTTTCTTCTATTTTTTTTTCTATGTAGAGGGCGTAGAACTTCAAAAACCCGTATGCTACTCGCAGTTTTTTTCTTCCTTTTTCCAGAGGATAGAGTTTATGAATACACAGTCACGAAAGGACGAACCCAATGCTGGCTAAAAAACAGGTTTACCACAAATGCAGGCCTTGCTTGAAATATGTACATGGGCATAAACTATTTGACATGGCCCAATGAATCTCAATGACTATGCGCACGAAAATGACATTTTCTTGAATTCAGATGCGGGAATTTGTGACAGAAGCCCTAGCGCCTGGTATATTCATAGGCAATTACAATCTGAAGTTTATGTCGTACGTCACCGAATGCATGTCAATGAGGGAGAATATTTTACTTTCTTCTACAATTGATCCTTTTCACTTAAGCCTTAGCATTTTTGAAACACATTTGGCTCACCCCCGCAGTCAAATGCCAGGCGATGTGACGATCCAAGCCTATACATCTCAGGTAAGAAGAGCATTTGCTCCACGTAAATTGAGTCTGCTTTCAGCAGAACCTCCACACAGCCACTTGGATTTTTCTCAAAACACAGATGGCTCACCAGGAGCATCAAGGGCGATCTGATGTTTTGACCGTGCCTCTACCTCCCGCCCTGTCCGGCAGCGCTTGTAGTCCACTGGCTCCGGAATGGACTATCAAAAACCGCCGATGTGCCTATGGAAGCAATATTTGGCTGTCGTCACTGGCGATACATTTTCAGCAGCGAAATAGAACAATCTCTCACGGCGAATCGGTGCAAAGCTGTACCAGAAGTCACGGAAAACAGAGAGATGGCGACACGACCACCGCTGCTTCGCGTACGGCCAAAAGGCACTGTGGCGACTCTGGAGCACCTGAGACAACGCTGGGCGGCAAAAAATATACTTACCTAGGTAGTACACAAAAAGCAAGCTAGGAATGAAAAATTACGGTGATCGAGCGCGAAACAGCATGCTCTAACTGCCCTTTTCTGTGTTCGGCCAGTGCACGACACAATTCGTCGGCTTGATATCAACACATAAAGGGGCAACCACACGGAGTTATTTTTACCCGAACACACTAAACTTTTTTACACCCTTTTGGCCAAAAAGGGTGTAAGATAATTAAAAAAAGGGTGTTGGGAGTCCCTTACACCCCTTTTTCTTGAATCTCAACACCCTTTTTCATTGCTTCACACCCTTTTTTTGTGAGAAAAAGGGTGTTGACCAACCTCAACACCCTTTTTTTTGGAAGGGTGTTGAAAGGGTGTGGGAAAGGTGTTCAGCTTTTTATTTATTGAGGCCATGCATGCAATATAATTTCATAAAGACATCCCATTGCACCATCCTCGCAACCTCTTCGAAAATGTTCAAAAGCAAAAAAAAAAAAGCTGCCAAATTCAATAAAAAGCAGCAGCAGCACCGACTTTGAAACAGGAAAAAATATCAGCCCTTGTTTGTTACGACATCGACAGAATAACACTCCCCCTCCCACTTTTTGTTTTCTACAGCCTTGCACGGAGCACAGCACAGCCTTGAACTGTGACATCTGTATCATCATTCCGTCATTCCCTGTTCCTCTCCTGCCCCACCAGCACAATCATAGCCCTCTCCGACAACAGTCATTCTCGTCACTCAGTGGAGTTATAACGTAGTAGCAATCACAATTTTATTCCATTCTTATTGTTAGCGACCGCAAATATTGTGTACAAATGCAATATACAGACCACCTAGTTTCTCCTGCAGAAACAACGTTGGAGAACAAGGCAGATATCAAAAGAAAACAAACGTTGGGGAGGGAGGGGCATGGAATCAGGCGCTAAATAAACAGACGCTAAAATAATAATACGATTACTTAAACTAGAACACTGCCAAATTTCATTGTGTAGTGTGATCTTACTATCTGCTGCTTTTTTTAACGTTCAAATCGAGCGCCAAAAGCTTCAGTTCGCGTTTTGTGTTTGTAAACTTTAAATATCTACTCTTCTTTATTATAATACACACAATAAATAATAAACTCAAAGATTATGGTATATTCAGTAAAAGAGCAATTATTTATTGTTGTCGTTTTAATTTGTTTATGCAACTCCCTGCCAATGGCTGATACCCTGAGTACGGCGGGCGGCGGCGTGGCCGGTTTCCAGAACCTATACCCCGTGACCCGTCTTTCAGCGGTTCTTTATTGTGGTGTGCGGTTAAACAAGCGCAGTTATTATGATTAATTGGGCACCTCGTCGTCTTCGGTTATGTCTGTCGTGTTCGACTTCGCGATGAAGTATTTGAGAACAACTTTGCCACCTGAAGACGGCTAATTTCGTTTGGCGCTTGCCCCTGAACGTCGCTCGCTCTTCTGCGTCGTTTCCTGTCAGGTAAGCTGTCTCGTCACATTTGCCGCCTTTCTTGTCACTGGATGTCGTTTGTAGCTGTCATCGCCGCTTTAAGGATTCGTAACAAGAGCCTGCGTGTGTGAATTGTTTAACTGAACTGGCGAGGTTGAACCTACAGGGCTCGTCTCTAGAAAGGCGATGTGCGAAAGATTGTGGTGCTTGCACGAGCGCTAAACGCAGTGGCGCTCAGTAACGCAGTGGCGCTCAGTAACTCAGTAACGTTTCCCATTCCGCAGCACTATATTGAACAGCTTCAGAGTTCACCACTGCGAACCACGTCTTACGCGTAGTTTATCAGAACACGGGCGGCTACTCCTCTAAACTGTGCTGCGCAGCGTTTTCGGCTTCATTGATCACCGCAGTCGTTTGTGCCGTGTCGTGAATGGCGAGGGAGAATCGTTTGTGAGCGAATGTGCGTGCCTCGCAAGCTTCGTTTCGTTTGCGGCGAGCCACCTCACCATGTGTACGGTGCCGCGGTACGCGGGCGGTGATTTTGGCTGAATGTTCTGTTGCCCGAGACGTAACATTCGTGCACCTAATCATTTCCATTCTTGCATGTGTGGTAATCATGTGTCATCCCGTTTTAGACCTGTGGACGGTCTGAGCGCATCACGTCACTCAATTCAACCGGACAAGAGCCACAAGCATTGTCAACAGTGTTTGGCTGCCAGAACGTAAGTTTTCAAACACAGTTTTTGTAGCACAGTGGGCTATCTTACTTGAATATTGTTCGATCACTTGAATGTACGAGTTCTCTCCCTCGTAACAAATATTGGTGTTTCATGCATAACCTAAAATGTAGCCGCTAAATGACAACCTTGGTTGTTAATTTCGGAAAACTCCGTTTCACCCAAAATGATAATGTGGGCGTAGCAGTTAATCACCATGTATACGAATTTCCTGGTGTTAGTCATGTTTACGGTGAAGCCATATTTCTTATATGGTGACACAAAAATGTTATTACCTTTGTAGTGTAATCTTCGATAAAGCCTTACCAGTTCTGTTTTCAGCAATATTTTGGATGTTTATCATGTGAATTGCAATCCTTGCATCCACTTTTTCAAATAGTTATGTAACTGACTGTACCATCTAAAGAGGCCTGAGGGGGGTTCTGAAGGCAGCGGTTTACATACGCTAGTGCTGTACCGCCAATAAAGAAACAACCTTTCACAAAGAAAAAGATTTGAAAGTGTAAAGTATCAGCTGCATTATTCTTAACTGGAACATGCTAATTGCAAGGCCTTGGGCTTTTCCTGAAAGCACTGTGGATGTTATGAGAGAGGAAAACCACTCAAACACATCTGCCAAGGCCGTTGCTGCTCCAAGATGCGTGCAAGCATTGAGTCTGCTGAGCAATACTGTTACGAGGAAGGCGCAAGGAATACTGGTGTATTAGCAGGTATTTACAGGAACACCAGTCTCAGTGGAAAGAGTCAACAGTCCAGCAAGGTGGCCGCAATACGAGCGAGAGCCAAATCCTCGTCTTCCTCTTCGTTCCCTCTGAGCGCTAGGCGCATAGCCGGCAAGGCGCAGCCACATAACCCCACGGTCTCTCAGGCGGCAACCATGAGGTTTCACCACATCATCCTCGGAACACAACCCCCTGGACGAGAAGCACCGTCCCGGTTCTAGGTAGCAGGAAGAGGTGTGGGCGCGTGGTAGGGCTTGAGTCGTGTCACATGGACGATGTCTGATTGACGGCCACTTGGTGAACCCGTTGGAAGTACTGGCGAAATCTCGTAGGTCACATCTGTTACCTGGCGCAAAACACGGTACGGACCGTTGTAGCACCACAGAAGTTTCTGAGACAGCCCAAACGACGATTGGGTGACCACAACAAAACGCGTGTTCCAGGGAAATAGCTAACACTCCTGTGGCTGCGATCATACCGGATCTTCTGCGACGTTTGGGACGCTGAGAGTTTTGCACGAGCCTCTTCGCGTGCGAGATGTGCCCGTGTGATTGCTTCGTTAGCGTATAGCGTATTCCGTAGCAACCGGGCAGGAAGGAAGCAATGTGTCCATCGGTAATGTCGGCTCACGTCCGTAAAGAAGATAAAAGGGTGAGAATCCAGTCGTGTCATGCCGGGAAGAGTTGGAGGCAAATGTAACATACGGTAGGGCATTGTCCCAGTCTCGATGGTCAGCTGACACGTACATCGAAAGCATGTCCGTGAGTGTTCGGTTAAGACGTTCCGTAAGACCATTTGTTTGAGGATGGTAGGCGGTCGAAATCTTGTGGGCGGTAGAGCAGGAACGAAGAATGTCGCTGATAACTCGGGACAGAAAGTACCGACCTCGGTCGGTAAGAAGCTGTCGAGGGGCGCCATGCTGAACAATGACGTCACGGAGTAGGAAATCTGCAACGTCAGTCGCACAGCTTGTCGAAAGGGCACGGGTAATAGCGAAACGCGTGGTGTAGTCCGTTGCAACCGCAACCCATTTGTTGCCCGAGGTAGATTCCGGAAAGGGACCTAGTAAGTCGACGCCAACCCGATGGAACGGTTCATTGGGGACGTCTATCGGTTGTAGCAGCCCGGCTGGCGGCACAGGCGGGGTCTTGCGCCGTTGACAGGAGTCACATGCTTGGATGTAGCGGCGCACTGACTTGTACAGACCAGGCCAGTAGAAGCGCCGGCGTGCGCGGTCATAGGTGCGGGTTAAACCAAGGTGACCAGCTGTGGGAACGTCATGGAGCTGCTGTAGTACCGAAAACTGCATGTGCTCGGGAAAAGCAAGTAGCAAGGCTGGACCATCAGAGCGAAAGGTCCGGCGGTACAGCACGCCATCCTGGAGTAAGAAGGCGTGAAGCGACGGGTCGGCATTTGCAGACTCAATCTGTTCAATTATGCGTCGCAATGAAGGGTCGCGGCGTTGCTCCTGCCCTATGTGCAGGAAATCAGATAAGGCCATGACACACGCGTCGGAATCAAACGTGCACGTATCAGGTGGGTCGACGGGGAGGCGGGAGAGACAGTCGGCATCTTGGTGTAGACGGCCAGACTTGTACGCGACGGAGAAGGTGTATTCTTGAAGGCTTAAAGCCCAGCGGCCCAGACGTCCTGTCGGATCCTTCAACGAGGAAAGCCAGCATAGTGCATGGTGGTCCGTTACAACAGAGAAAGGTCGGCCGTAGAGGTAGGCGCGAAATTTGGCAACTGCCCACACCAAGGCGAGACACTCGCGCTCTGTGATCGAGTAATTTTGCTCGGATGTGGACAGGAGACGACTCGCATATGCAATAACGCGCTCGCGACCATGTTGTTTTTGTGCTAGAACGGCACCTATGCCGTGGCCACTGGTGTCTGTCCGGACCTCCGTTTGTGCGGATGGGTCGAAATGCCCCTATATAGGGGATGCTGTAAGCAGAGAAACCAAAGTTGAGAATGCTTCTGCTTGATCAGAGCCCCAAGAAAAAGTCGCGTTTTTTCGGAGAAGCTCGGTGAGGGGACGGGCGATAGTGGCGAAGTCCGCTATAAAGCGGCGAAAGTATGAGCACAGGCCGACAAAGCTGCGCACATCTTTGGTTGACTGCGGCTTAGGAAAGTGCTGGACGGCGCGAATTTTCTCAGGATCAGGTCTGACTCCATTGGCGCCAACAAGGTGTCCAAGAATGGTTTTTTCGAGGTGCGCGAAGCGACATTTCTTCGAGTTTAACTGAAGACCTGCCCGTCGGAACACGTCAAGTACGTCGGCAAGTCGGTGAAGGTGAGTGTCGAAATCGGGGGAAAATACGACGACATCATCTAGGTAACAGAGGCATGTGGACCACTTTAAGCCATGTAATAGGGAGTCCATCATACGTTCGAATGTGGCGGGCGCATTGCAGAGGCCGAACGGCATGACTTTGAAATGATAGAGGCCATCTGGTGTTACAAAGGCTGTCTTCTCTCGGTCAAGGTCGTCAATCGCAATCTGCCAGAATCCGGATCGGAGGTCGATGGAGGAAGAAGTATTTTGCACCATGGAGGCAATCAAGGGCATCATCTATGCGGGGCAGAGGGTACACGTCTTTCTTGGTAATCTTGTTTAAGTGGCGGCAATCGACACACAAACGCCAGCATCCATCTTTCTTCTTTACTAAGACGACGGGAGAAGCCCAAGGATTCGAAGAAGGCTCTACTATATCTCTGCGGAGCATGGTGTCCACTTCCTCCTGGATGATTTTACGTTCAGTGTGGGACACGCGGTAAGGCCTTCGGTAAATGGGGCTGGCATCGCCGGTGTTGATGCGATGTTTCACAGTGGTTGCCTTACCGAGTGGACGGTTGTCAAGGTCAAAAATGTCTCGGTAAGAGTATAGGAGATTGAGGAGCTCACCGGCGTGTGCGGGTGGTAGGTCGGTGGAAATCATCGCAGCGTAATGGTGGTCGGGTTTTGGAGTTGGTGATTCATCGTTGGAATGATGAAGGTTATCATCGACGGTCAGGGCGGCAACGTGGTAGTCTTCGAGAAGGGAAATCGTTGCGAGAGACATGCCCTCCGGTAGGAGCTGCGCAGAGGGGCCGAAGTTGATGAACGGTAGCTCAACGTGGTTGTCAATTATAGTGACCAGGGTGTGAGGCAGCGCCACATTCCGCGTGAGGAGCACCTCAACAATGGGCGAAACCTCATATACGCCGTCTGCAACAGGAGCGCTCGGTGTAAATGGGACATAAGCGGCAGAATGCGGTGCTAACGGGTGTGGTCCGCGGACACGCACCATGACTTCTCCTGAATTTCATCAATCGCGGCGTCGGAACAAGGTAGCTCAAGATGGAGTAGGCCTTCGGAACAGTCAATTAGGGCAGAGTGGGCGGAAAGGAAATCAAGACCGAGAATAAGGTCATATGGGCATTTGGTCCAACACTGTGAAAAGGACAACAGTTTGTTTGTCAGCGATGTTGACACGGGCAGCACATACTCCGGCAACCGAAGGCGTACCTCCGTCAGCGACACGCACAGCACAAGAAGGGGCAGGGGTCAGTACTTTACGAAGACGACGACGAAGGGCAGCACTCATAATAGAAATTTGCGCACCAGTGTCAATGAGGGCCTTGACGGGCACACCGTCTACCTGTACTTCCAGTAAGCTATGATCAGCCGGTATCCGAAGAAGAGGATTTCGGTCTGGGGTCGAAAATGCAGCGTCACCTCCGGGAGCTGCATTTCTCAGTTTTCCGAGGAGGTGCGTCCGCCCGGAACCGGTGACTGGAAACGGCGAGGCTGCGGCGAGCGGGACTGGTGGCGCTGCGGAGATGGAGAACGGCTGAATCGGGAAGCGTGGACGGAAGTTTCGGCATACGGCGACGAATCGGGATTCATGAAGCGGCGAGGTCTGGCGTCGACGGAAGAAGAATCAACAGGGGGCTGTAGGCGCGACGAAAACCAGCGGGACCGGCAGTAACGGGCCACATGACAGACCCGACGGCAGTTAAAGGAAATGGGCCTATCGTCCGCTGTGCGCCATTCAGCGAGGTTTCTTGTCCGAGAGCGAGGAAAGCCGAAATCAGCCCGCGGTTCGGCGAAGGCGGAGTTGGGGCGGACATTGCGGCAATTCGCGGCGCAGGTGGTAGGAATGCCCATGGTCGCAATTTCTTGGCGCACGACGGCCTGAATAAGGGGCAGCATATGCATGCCGCTATCAGGCGCTTGGTTGGAAAGTGCTGGGGCCATTGCCGTCAGCTCCCGAGTTACGACCTGAGTGATACTTGGAGTTCGGGTAGGACTAACCTCAGCCGCCGAAGAAGGGCGTGGGGAAACGTCCTCACACGACGAAGTTGCGGCAGTGTTGGGGAGGCGGGCGTACTGTGGCGCGATGCGGCGACTTTTTGCCTGCTCGAAGCGACGGCACTCTTTAATTATTGCTTCGACCCTCGTGCAGTCCTTGCAGATAAGCAGATCGAAAGCGTCGTCGGCGATGCCCTTCAACACATTCGCTACTTTGTCGTCTTCAGACATCTGGTTTTCGGCCTTTTGACACAGTGCGAGAACGTCCTGAATGTACGCAACATACGATTCAGTAGGCGTTTGCGCACGAGACGCCAACTTGTTTTTGGCAGCGAGGCGGTTAGCTTCGGGCTGGCCGAAAATGGCGCGGAGCTTCTGCTTGAAGTCGTCCCAGCTTGTTACCGTGGCCTCATTGGTATCGAACAAAGTCTCTGCTGCGCCCCCCAAAGAATAGGAGACGTTCGCCAGCATCAAAGTGTCGTCCCAGGGGTTGTGAGAACTAACTCGCTCATACCGGCGGAGCAAGTCTTCAACGTCGAGGCTATCTGTTCCATTGAACGTACCGGGTTCTCTTGGAGGGGACACGATGACGACCGGTGCCGTGCCAACCGGTGCTTGAGTCGATGACATGGTCTGTAGACCGATGTGGCGACCGCTACGCAGCTCCGTGTCGGGTGAATTTGACTGATAGGGATCAGACCGCAACCTCCACCATAAGATGTTACGAGGAAGGCGCAAGAAATACTGGTGTATTAGCAGGTATATACAGGAACACCAGTCTGAGTGGAAAGAGTCAGCAGTCCAGCAAGGTGGCCGCAATACGAGCGAGAGCCAAATCCTCGTCTTCCTCTTCGTTCCCTCTCAGCACTAGGCGCATAGCCGGCATGGCGCAGGCACATAGCCCCACGGTCTCTCAGGCGGCAACCATGAGGTTTCACCACATCATCCTCGTGGTGATGGAGCGTGCGGTGGAGCGTGCGGGTTCGTCATCTCCATCCTGGTCCCAGCATCGCATCGCATCGGTATCGACGCAGCCGCCAAGGGATATCAAAGCCGCGCCGGGAGGCCCCAGCCCAGCAGAGACCACCACACGACGATGTCCCCCGCCTCGTGTACCCAGCCCGAAAGACCCAAGTGATGACAACCCGAGATGAGCCGTGCCCATACAAGCCGAAGATGGATTCCCCCGCCCTTCCGTCCGACGTGGCCTTAGGACCTTTGGCGCTTCGTCGCGGTTGAAGCCATTGCTGTTGCTGGGCCAGGCATCAATCAACACCATCATCGCCATTCGTGGCGGCAAGCGATTCTTCTGCATTTCTCATCGCACACTCATCCGCATTCATTCGCCAACGGGCGTCGGCGTCGACCGGGACGCTCATTTTTGAAAGGCGGGGTGATGTCACGGGACGTGCTGGACTATCCCCGTGGCGCCATGGCCCACCACCAAGGATGGTGACGACGAAGAAGAGCTGTGTGCGCCGCGCTGCCAGGCCGGGCTCCGTTTTGGCATTATGTAAATAGTTCTTTAACCATTATGTAAATACATCGCTTCATCGCTACATTGTCCTTGTCATCTGCCGCCACGTAACAATACATTACACCTTTTTTTTAAACAACCGACGTGCATGCTGAACGTACTCCTTATTAGGCGTGTGCCAGGTGCGTTACATTACACCTTTTTTTTAAACAACCGACGTGCATGCTGAACGTACTCCTTATTAGGCGTGTGCTAGGTGCGTAGCCAGGAATTTCTTTTCGGGGGGGGGGGTGGGGGGGGGGGGGGGGGGTGCGTGGGTCGACCAAAAGATGGGACGGGGAAATATGTAGGCAAGGCATCTTGCCCGTTGTTTCGCAAACGAAGCTTGAAATAACTGACTTTACATGCGATTTGTGTATGCTGAACGCTAACTGTAAAGCCCACCTTAAGGAGCTTAGATGGTGATGATAATGATGATCACCTAAATTCTCGTTCGCTGGTCTATGGGCAGACCACGAGCGATTACTTCGTCCGCAGACCAGGTGGTTAGGCGGATCCGTGCTCGTGAGCGTGATCATGAGTGCGCTCGTGAGTGGGGCGCGGTCCCCGAAGTTCGTCAGGCGGAAGTGGAGGCCAACACTGGGTGTTTACTATCAAGATTCTCGTGTTTTAGATTTTCCTTTAGAAAAGGGACTAATAAGTTTTCTTGTCAGCTATGAAGTACAGTCGAGCACGATTTGAAGGTTATCGTGCCAGCATCGAGCGGCCAAGCGTGCCACCAGCCCACGGTTTCGTTCCGGAACCATGAAAATCGAGATTTCGCACTCTTCACTCCCTTGTGGGCTGTTCCATGATATAACACTGGCCCACACGACTGACTTGCCACCCTTTGGGTTTCAAGCTGTACATTCGTTGTCATCAAGCACAGACTTGGACTTGGTTGCCCTTTATCTACGCCGACGATAACGAAACTTGCATGGAATATTTGCTAAAGCTGGTGTTCTTTCTGCTTCGTTTGAAAGAGTAGCTTTCCCGCGACAACCTTCGAATCGCAGTGGACTGCACATGCGGCGCATTCGTATATTATGGCGGTGAAGCTAGCAAACGTGCGTCTTCGTCCTTTAAGTATTCGCCTTTTGTTATTTTTTGTGCTAGTAACGTGAGTAGTAAACTTGCGCTTAGCGGAACACCTTATTGCACTGCTGTTGAATGTTGAGCTTGTTGCACGTTTCTTAAATTTCATTATATTTCTATCTGTTAAATCGAAACAGGCATGGCTTCAGTAAAATTCCAGTTAAGCAAATACAGAATGCTGATTCTAACCAAGAGGGAGGTCAAGAAAACAGTGGAATAGTGCCAAAAAACAAAGCTCTGCAATAAGGAGAATTGTGTAGTTTTGTTGATGTGGAGGAAATACAAGATGGGCAGAGCAATGCTTTTATGCAGCAGAAATTATGGATCTGCAATTGTCAATGAAATGCGATGTCCGGAGAAAAATAAACATATCAAGGATTGATGGTTGACTGAACAAAATGCAGCGACAAGCTCTGTCATGTGATTATACATTGAACCAGTGTAAAGACAAGGAATGACATGCTCCCGACCACATGTAAGCCTATATGAGGCTTTTCATGTTGTTCTGCCATTTCCCGGCAGTGCTGTTCCGCCAGTGAAACAGTGGGGCTGTTTCGATCGGCTCGCGGCAGGTTCCCGGCGCTTGTTGGTGATCCGGCGCGAAATACAGCCGGGCTGTATATATTGACAGGTACAGCATCTGGAGCGGGCGCAGGGATCAGACGTTGACGTAGCCCTTGTTTTCAGCTTTATATGAGCAAGAATGTCCTTAAAACTACAGGTTCCGCGCCTGCAGGCGACTTCAGGCGGCTTTTCAGGCTACTTAAACTGCACCCCAGCCTTGGCATGAAACATTAGGGGGGGGGGGGGGGGGGGGGCACGGGTTCGGTGGGCCCCGCTTCCCGGCTACGCCCCTGGCGTGTGCTCATTCTTTCTTGCATCCACCACATTCGAGTCGTCACGTTGATTTGGGAATGCTGGAATCCAGCATATGCTGGCAAGATATGAGAGCTTGAACACAACCCACTTGCCCGCAATGAGTTTTCAAAGATCTCCACCACCTGAAGGTACTGAAGTGAGATGTAAGCTTTGCCCGAAAACCATACCAGATAAGGGTACCAAATCATAGTTATGGGTCTGGCTCGCCCATTTACGTGTTTTGAACGAAAAAAGTGCCATTTAAAAGTGACACGTCGTTCTCTGCCGATTTATGATGCCTGATTAAGTTTGTGGGCATAAATTTAGCAGCTTGCTCACATGTCTAACGTGTATGTGTGCTTGTTGAGTGAAGTAGGTAAAAATTGAAAGGTTTGATTGTAGTTGTGTATAGATTACCTACATTGTTTTCATTCCTAGACAAGAAAAATTGAGGTAACCCTGCCATTTGTCTCTGCATTGCTGCATTTTATTATGCTCGTATGATTCGCAGAACCTGCAGGTGTTCAGCTGCTTGTTAAAGAAGAAATGAACAATGGTACAAAAAGACGAGCATCTACTAAATAAAAATCTTCACAATCGAAGGATGCTAACGGTCCACCTACCAACTTGCGCCCTGCATTGTTTCTGCTGGCTGGAGCGGCGCATGGGGCATTTTTCAGCTTCTTGAAGTTTGTGATCAAGCGCTGCCCCAAGTGATGGATGCCGCAGAGGGATCTTCTCTTTTAATGCCACAATTTCATGTGCTGAGCACTTAATCGTAAGGCATTTTAAATATTCATCATCCCAGAGGGTATGTTACCTTCGTCTTGGGTGTAATGTGGCTGCAATCAGGTTATTTGTGAGAAACAAATGAACCACGTGGTGAGAGTCGTTGAGGCCTTGTTGATTGCGCATGCTTCCGAAATAACATTTTCATTCAGCTGAATACTTTCTAAATATTACAATTTCTGAACATAATATGATAAAGTCATGATTAGTTGTACTACAGTGCAGGAAAGAAATGCCAGCATATGTTTTAAGAGCCTCTTCTATTTCAGGTCATTGGCTGGTGAGCAATAAAACAGAACTGAAAATTGTTTAAAGTGAAATTAAATATCTGTTGTCACCAGTGCATGGCCGGTAGTAAAAGCTATCTGGTCTCCCTATTTCAAATGAGACAGGAAATACAAAAAAATTAAGAAATAAACAAGACAGCTTGATACAATAAACCAATTCAAAGAATTGCTCAATGTCTATAAAGTGGTGATTCAGGCGGGTTAGTTCGGTGTTGATGAAATACAAGCAGGCAATCGCCTGGTCAAAAACAAATAAACAAATAAATACGTTTTGGGGCCCCTACTGGTCCCTTGATCACAATTAAAGGGGGGGTGAAAGGTCGCGATTATTTATAGGTTCGGTGGCGCAGAGTGCGCATGTATATATATTGGGGAGATTACCCCGCGACCGGTTAATCGTGTTTTAGTTGGTTGAATATGCACTGATTCTAAAAGCAGTCGTGTCGACAGGCGCTTCTCTGATGCGAATATGCTTGCGGAATCCCAAAAGATGACGTGGTCAGTAGCCAGGTGATGATCCGCGAAGGCATTTCAGCTTGCATTGCCTTTTTTGAGATCGTATTTGTGCTATTGAATTCTTATTTTGAAAATTTCCAGTTTCACCTATGTAGGATGCGTCGCAATCCTTGCATGAATTTCTTAGGCACCTCCGCGGAATCTTGATTTTTCTAAAGGGTCCTTCACACGACCAGCTTCTGCTTAAGCCTGTTCGTTGGCACGTGTGCAATATTTATGCCATATGTGCCAAACACCCTTGTAAGAGCTTCACTGATGCCTTGCGTGTAGGGGACGGCAGCGCGTTTTTTAATGTCTTTCAGGAACCCTTTCGGAGGAGGCAACTGAAGCCCGCAATTGTTGCGTCCTCAGAAGCTTTGAAGGGTAGCCGTTGCTGCGAAGGTCCTTCCTTACCACGGCTAGCTCTTGCTTGCGCTGACCAGGCTCAGAGCAGATTGGTGATGCGCGTGAGAAGAGTGCAGCGGCGACGGAGCGTTTTGGCCTATAGGATGCGCAGAGTCGAACCCCAGGTATCTACCCGTGTGGGTCGGCTTTCGATACACACTGGTTGTAAATCCTTTGGCCGACCGTCTCACAAGTACGTCGAGGAGGCGATCTG